>JAJSOF020000029.1:5025000-5065000 GCA_025594305.2 Periplaneta americana
GGGACTGGATTAATCTTGGTCAGGATAGGGACCGATGGCGATCTTATGTGAGGGCGGCAATGAACCACCGGGTTCCTTCAAAGTCATTTGTAAGTAAGTAAATAATAATAATAATAATAATAATAATAATAATAATAATAATAATTATAATAATAATAATAACAATAATAATTAATAATCGCGGAGCGACAGCCTAACTGCGGGCCTCACAGCCACAAGACTCCGCGGAGTTGAACGATTATTCAACCGGAACGGTGATATGGTTTGGTCAGGACGATAATAACCCAGTCATTTTACTTGGTTTTCGAAATCGGATTCAGTTACGTATTATCCCTTCTCAAATGCATCCAAGATGGGTGGACATCGATTCCCTACACTGATGGCCAAAATGTTATAGGAAAATTTCTTTCCCCCATGAGGAATCGAACCAGCGCTAATTCCGTAACGCGAGTCTAGGCCTTAAATTACTACGCTATGGCGATGGACTATTAAGCCTTTGGTTTTTCTGAACCGACGCATGCGATGTGCGAAGTTGACTAAACAACAACTTTTTCGTGTAGGCTTTATCTCAAATTAAATAAGCATGTACTAAGTCGTTAAAATTTAACTAAAGAATATTTCTGGGGAATCTTTAGTGTATTGTAAATATTCATAATTTAAATAAGTATGTCTCTATTGTATTGATTAAGGCTGGTTGAGTGAAAAAGAAGGCCTTATGGCCTTAACTCTCTTAGCGAAAATAAAAGATTCTGTCCTATTTTTCACAGTTACCTACTGTTATACATGCATTTCTGTGAGGCAATTTAAGTTGTAAATGTACTTCAATTGTCTCGAGTTTCTACAACACCTTAAGAAATGGCATGATAAATTTCATACTTAAAATGTCAACATTATGACAGATAGTTTTTTGTTTCTCCTGAAAATTTATGATTTTGTATTATAGTGTTTTTTTTAACCTTCAGTTATTGTACACAACGCAATCAAGTCCTTTGTTGGTGACAGACAATGCTATTGGGAGTTCATTTCAAAGTGTGTCATGACGTCACTGTTGTGAGTCAGCGATTTGAAGCGAGTTTCAGCTTTTATGTCAGAGAAGTTGGCTATTATTCAAGGCGTTCAATCTGAACTTGAGAACGTGTACGGTATAACTTGAACGTCGTAGCAACAGATGGCGGTCTGTACGGTCTGTGTGCTGCCATAACCTCTTGCGAACTGTGTTTTGCATGACCAAATCGTACGCAGGGTATTTGTTATCATCGGTTGCGTACGGTAACATTCCAAAACACAAATCAAATGCTCCGTGTCCATGTTGACCGTCGAAGTTAATGTCAATAAATACGTAAGTAATCGTCTTAACCCTCTCCCCATATTCCGACAGTACGTATTTCCAAACAGTTCACATTCCTGCCACTACCGGCGTTACCGTACGTATCGGTACTTACTCTTCAGAATGAACGCCGTACCTGCTAGGCAACTTCTCTGCCTCATAGGTTATACACCTCTGCGGAAGTGTAGGAAGATTGAATTCTCTAGGCTCATCAGCTAGCCACATGACGGCATACAGCGAGCCATGACACACTTTGAACTGAACACGCAGTTGACTCATTGCAAACACACACAGATAAATGAATGTGAATTTGTGCGATTCTAATTGTCACACAATGCTTTGAGATATCGATCTTGTGCACTTTCGTTGTGGATCCCAGAAAACTGAAGCAGTTTGGATTATAAATTTCTCTCTTCAATATAGATCACAAAGGTGATCACGAAACATAATGCATACTACAAGGATGTTAATGTACAGGGACATCATTTTATTTTTACTAACATTTCTGATATTAACCTGCCTATACCTTTGAATCAACGGTTGCTAACCCCTTCCATGACTGGAGTTCGATGGCGTAATATACAAACAAATCACTTTACTAGGTGTAGGAGGGAAGAAAAGTAATTCATCCATTTACGTAAACTATGAAATATCAAGCTTTTGAGTTTGATAATTTTCATTCGGTTTTTGTTTAATCAAAATATAGTACTGTATTAACAATGAGTGTTTTTACTCACGAACTGAGCTGTCCATGCGGACGTATTCATTATGCAGTGTATATTAGAGTGTCTATAGCACATTAGCATACACTATAGAGAATGAAGTTAAATTGAAAAATAATCATAATATGGATATTTAAACACATTTTTCAAAATGGTGGCGGTTCATTTCGATTAATGTATCTAATTACAATTACCAGTTTCGTCCTTCGTACTAGTAGGCCTAACTCATGTTGAAATAATTCTGTACCTACTCTATAAAAGAGTACCTTACGTACTGTAAATTTAATCTTCACTTCTGCTCGATCCGAAAAGATAAAATTTCTTAGACATTCTATCTACTGTCCGTCCAAGTGATTATGTCGCAGGATCGTAGAAAGGAGGGAAATCACGTGACAGTTAATTACTTAACGAGGTCCTTTTATTTAAGTTATTTAAAACAGTTGTATGGGTATAATATTACGTAGACGTCCAATTCCTAACAGAAATTAATGTTCTCAGAAAAGAGCTAAGAGAGCCCAGCCACTAGCCTTTATCGATAGGCGGGTGGGGAAAACCGGAATGCGACGTAGGCAAATGGACGACAGTACCTTTGCGAAAATGATGCAATATTGAAAGCTCTTTCGTCATTGGAAAACGCGAACATATTTTTGGAATGTACTGTGACGGTAAGGCTACTATGACTTGGATCTGTGTGGAAGACGGTTGAACTTCATTAGTAGAAGGTGGTGTGAGTGAAGTACATTAAAAAACTCAGGTACAATAAAAATTGAAGTAAAAATAAAATGATGTCCCTGTACATGTACTCTTTACTACTGGGTGTTCATTTCAAAGTGTGTCATGACGTCACTGTTGTTGGGTCACTGATTTGAAGTGAGTTTCAGCTTATATATCAGAGAAGTTGCCTATTATGTAAGGCGTTCTTCAATCTGAACTTGAGAACGTGTACGGTATAACTTGAACGTCGTAGCAACAGATGGCGGTCTGTACGGTCTGTGTGCTACCATAACCTCTTGCGAACTGTGTTTTGCATGATCAAATCGTACGCAGGGTATTTGTTATCATCGGTTGCGTACGGTAACATTCCAAAACACAAATCAAATGCTCCGTGTCCATGTTGACCGTCGAAGTTAATGTCAATAAATACGTAAGTAATCGTCTTAACCCTCTCCCCATATTCCGACAGTACGTATTTCCAAACAGTTCACATTCCTGCCACTACCGGCGTTACCGTACGTATCGGTACTTACTCTTCAGAATGAACGCCGTACCTGCTAGGCAACTTCTCTGCCTCATAGGTTATACACCTCTGCGGAAGTGTAGGAAGATTGAATTCTCTAGGCTCATCGGCTAGCCACATGACGACATACAGCGAGCCATGACACACTTTGAACTGAACACGCAGTAGAACAAATGTTATTCTCACAGTTTTGCATGAGTACTATAGAAAAAATCACACTGTCGACATCTGCTTGTGTGCAGTCTGGATATAAATTGAAGTTTACCTTTGATATAAAACCGGCAAAGCTTACTTACCAGGAAAACGAAGGCTTGCGTGCGAGTTAAATTGAAGGTTGGTGATAGTCGTATTGAATTTGTACATTTTTATAACAATATTAAATTATAAGAAACGATTCTGAACTCAGATCTCAGGTTTCCAATACGAACTGTTACATTTCTTCAACAGTTCAACTGTTCTCATATTAGTCTGTTTCTCTATTATGCATGAAGGGGTGCGGAGTTTAGGAATTCGTGACTGGGGTAGTCTGGGAGTCACGACAGCGGGATGACTGGCAGCCGACCCCGGGGGTGCTGCAAGGGGGCGGGACAGATATGTCACGAAGGCCGAACCGCAATCTCTTAATAATAGCATGCCAAGCCGGTGGGACTGAGTTTCAAGGAAAGACATCAACAACCCGGGCGGAGACAGCGATTCCGAATGATATATGCGCATTCCAGCACGTAGGCTGCCCCTTCCTTCTCACACTGCTTCTCTTTCACTTATTTGCGCTTCTCGTTTTACATTTCCTTCTACCCCTCATTCTTCTCCTACTTTGCAACCACATTTAATTTTTAACTCCTCCACCTTCCTCCGTTCCTTCTGCATATTTATATATTTTTCTTCCCTTTTTTTATTTTCGCATATATTTCCCTTTTAGTCCTCTTCTCTCTGCACCCTTTCTTCCTTTTCCTCCCCTTTTTCTTCCTCATGTCTTAATTCCTCTGCTCCTCTTCTTACTTTATTCCTTGTCACCCTTTATGTGACCTTCCTGCTTTCGGCCGACCTGCTAGCAGACTTCGCTTGCTATCGGTGATATTCCCCACAAAATCGCTCAGTAGTTCGACACACCAGAAATTATAAACACAAAATATGGGGTGGCACTCTCCAACTTCCCTGATTTTAGCCACCTCTTAAGGCAGTCATATAAATTGATGCCCATAGCAGCAAGCGCGCGCTTTAGAGCCCAGGAGAGCCTGAGCGCTTTACAACGGAAAGAAAAGAGACAGACGAAAGAGGTGGTATATGCCGCTTGGTCGAGCTATATACAGGGATGGCCAGCACTGATTCAATACATAAAGGGAAGAGAACTTATTAAAACTGTATCCATGTTAATTTTTAGATTTGTCTGAGAAGCATAAGTGCATTATAAGAATGTAAGTTTTAATTTTAATGTCAATTTTACACAAGTTTGATTTTTTTGGTCAAAAGAAATATTTTTTCAACTTTTTTTTTATAGAAAAGCGAAACTTTCAGATATAGGCCTATTTATTTAGTAGCCTTACAGAATGTTTTCGTAAATCTACTATACCGTATATACGCATTACTGAAGATAGTGTATTGAAAATTTTGAAAATATTCGCATGGAAATTGTTTGAATTAACAAAGCAACTACTGTTACATCATAAGCAAAAGATACGTGCCCATGTGTTGTAAAAATGTCAGCTCTATAGCTTCAGCAGATTTCGAGAAAATAATTTAATATTCTGATGACAGGAAGTTGCTCACAAATATCACCTTAAAAGCATAATGCGATAAGAGTTTTGTTATGTAATATTAGTTACACTTAAAACAGATACAGTACCTAGGTAACTTTGCTTTGTACTGTAATATTGTTTTGATTAGTTTATTCATTACTTTTGTAAGGCTAAAGATACCATCAATATAAATTCCAACTTATCATGTCATACTCAATCTCTTTCTTTGGAACATCACTTTCTTTATGAATGATGTGTTTCATCCACTTAATACAGTATAATATTATACTACTATGGAATTTAAGTGAATATTCCTTCTTAACTCTCTATTACGTTATTAAGATTTAAAACACAAGTGCAATATTAAGAAATCAGTGTTAGTTACTTTTGTTTTACAGGCAATATAGATAATATTAAACAGAAAGAAGCCATATAAAAATAACGACATAAAATTTGACGTTGCTTGCTTTGACATCACTGTCTTAAGGGGACACATATTATTTTTAAAACTTCCACAATTTTTACCCAAAATTTGTGAAATTTAAACTCCATAAACATGAATAGGCCTACAATACTATCATCTGTACAAAATTTGGTGTTATTAGGGCCAATAGTTTTGAAATTATATTTTTACACACGTTTATTTTATATCGCCGTCACTAAAAAGGCTCCTTGCGTCAAAGTTTTCAAAATGTCGGCCTATAGTTCATATTTACTCAAAGACTTGAAAATAATAATGGGAATAAAAATTAATTTGCATTTTGATGTCGGATTCAACAGAGAGCCACAATATTTTATTTTATTTATTTATTTATTTATTTATTTATTTATTTATCATAAATTAAACATTATAGCTTATTTTAATGTAATTATTATATAGTGAATACAATTATGGTATCTGATGATGTCGCATGTAGTGACGAAAACGTTAATACCCGCGAATAAATATGTAATATAAAGGTTTCATACCTTATATATGAAATTTTAAGTCAGTGACGGAACAACATTAAATTTTTACTTTATTTTGAAATTTTGAATCTTCAGTTTTTCACAGTTATCATTAAGAGCATCTACTCTGTCTTAAATTGTAAGCATACAAAGCTACTTCTTTTTTATATTACTACGATGTACGGTGGCATTCACATGGATAATAATCTCAACTGGGACATGCAAATCACAGAAACCTGCAGAAAAGTATATTCTATTATCCATGTGCTAAAAAGGATAAATGTTCATCTTCCCTCTTGCTTAAAAAAGTCCCTTGTGCAGACGCTTGTATTTCCCTATTTTGACTATGCTGACATTTTACTGACTGACCTCTCCAGCGACAACAAAACGAAACTTCAACGTGCTCATAACTTGTGTGTACGTTTTGTAAGCAATGTTCGTAAATATGATCATATTACCCCATCCCTGGAAGCAATAGGTTGGCTTAAACTAGATAAGAAAAGAAATTTACATTCTCTTCTCCTTTCTTCGAAATCTTAAACTCTTCTATTCCTTCGTACCTGTCGTCTCGCTTCACTTACCTTTCTTCCCACCACAATCTGAACACACGCTCGCCATGAAACAATACTAACAATACCATCCCATCGCACCTCCTCATACTCATCCTCTTTCACAATAGCCCTGCCAAGACTCTGGAATTCGTTACCTGCTAGCATCAGGGACTGTCGAAATAAAATTGAATTCAAACGCAAACTTACTAGGCACTTTGTCAGTAATTGAGACTCGTTCAGACAAGGTTTCTTGTAAATAGTTCTGTTAATCTATCACAAAATATCTCAATATCTGGTAATTTCATCACTATAGACTTTTGTTATTATAGGTTTAATTTGTAATTCAGTAAATACAAAAATTTTCTTTGTTCTTAACTTCTGTGATAAAATGTCTAGCTTTCATTAATCAGGTAAACTTGTCGTACTTTAATTTTTATTGTAATTTTAATTGTAAATTTAATATTAATTGTAATTTTATTGTTCATATTATAGTTGTAATCCCCTGGTAGAGGGCAGAGAAGGCCTGACGGCCTTATCTCTACCAGGTTAAATAAATAAATAAATAAATAAACAAATAAATAAATAAGTACTAATATACATATGAAGTTTTAGTACAGTAATTCTTAAATTGTAAGTACTTAAAGTTACTACTTCTTTTATTCTAAATTTATTTTCTTGGACTAATCTCTCGTACATCATTTCTGTTTCTCTTACAACATCAGTAATACCTCCTCCTCTGACAGACTTGGAGCTGTTAATCTTCAATCCCATCATGGGGATACAATCTAAAATTCGCATCTGTAATTTCCTGTTGATTGTTCGCTCAGTGTGTCGAAGTCTTCTATTAGGAAGCAAACAAGTTTCCGCTATCGTGTTTGAAATTTTATGTTGCTTTCGCGCTGGTGAGTGCTCGTCTACAAATCCAAGGGATCCAGGTTACACATTTCGCCGTCTTTAATAGAGATTGCATTTGTGTCTCGTACTCAACCTGCCTTGTTTCAACCGATGTGCTGATCACATGACCGAAATCGCAGCAGCTTGTAGACGTACAGTATTGGTGTGCAATTCCCACAGGAGCAAAGACAGCTGTAGGTAAGTACGTTACTTCAAATAGAGTGCAAATCTTATAGCTGTCTTTTTAAAGATCTTGTAAGGGAATGTGACGGAAAACATTCTATCGATTTAAATCCTCACTTTTGCAGGTTAAATCTAATTAACAAACGTATGACAGAAGTGTCCTCCTTTGTGCTTCAAATTAACATTCCCAATTAAAATCTTGTAACCTCGTGTTCGATTCCTCACTTACTTACTTACTTTTAAGGAACCCGGAGGTTCATTGCCGCCCTCACATAAGCCCGCCATTGGTCCCTATCCTGAGCAAAATTAATCCATTCTCTATCATCAAATCCCACCTCCCTCAAATCCATTTTAATATTATCTTCCCATCTACCTCTCGGCCTCCCTAAAGGTCTTTTTCCCTCCGGCCTCCCAACTAACACTCTATATGCATTTTTGGATTCGTCCATACGTGCTACATGCCCTGCCCATCTCAAACGTCTGGATTTAATGTTCCTAATTATGTCAGGTGAAGAATACAATGCGTGCAGTTCTGTGTTGTGTAACTTTCTCCATTCTCCTGTAACTTCATCCCTCTTGGCCCCAAATATTTTCCTAAGCACCTTATTCTCAATCACCCTTAACCTATGTTCCTCTCTCAAAGTGAGAGTCCACGTTTCAAAACCATACAGAACAACCGGTAATATAACTGTTTTATATATTCTAACTTTCAGATTTTTCGACAGCAGACTAGATGATAAAAGTTTCTCAAACGAATAATAACAGGCATTTCCCATATTTATTCTGCGTTTAATTTCCTCCCGAGTATCATTTATATTTGTTACTGTTGCTCCCAGATATTTGAACTTCCCAACCTCTTCAAAAGATAAATGTCCAATTTTTATATTTCCATTTCGTACAATATTCTGGTTAGGAGACATAATCATATACTTTGCCTTTTCGGGATCTATTTCCAAACCTATTTCTTTACTTGCTTCCAGTAAAATTCCTGTGTTTTCCCTAATCGTTTGTGGATTTTCTCCTGATATATTCGATTCCAATTATTACTATTAGTAGTATTTAGTATTTATTTATTTAACCTGGTAGAGATAAGGCCGTCAGGCCTTCTCTGCCCCTCTACTACGAGATTCCAACTACAATATGAACAATAAAATTACAATTAGTATTAAATTTACAATTACAATTACAAATAATATTACAATTAGTATTGAATTTACAATTACAATTACAATAAAATTCAAAGTACGAAAAGATTACCTGACTAATTAATGCTAGATAATTTATCATAGAAAAACAAAGAATATTGTACATTTACTGAATTACAAATTAAACGTAGAATAACAAAATTGTATAGTGATGAAATTACTGGATAGAAATATTTTGTGATAGATAAAGGAAACTATTTACAAGAAATCATTTACTGACCAATCCTTATTCGGTTGAGAAGCTTTTGTCATCTAGTCTGCTGTCAAAAAATCTCAAAGTTAGACTTTATAAAACAGTTATATTACCGGTTGTTCTGTATGGCTGTGAAACTTGGATTATCACTTTGAGAGAGGAAGGAGATTAAGGGTGTTTGAGAATAAGGTTCTTAGGAAAACGTTTGGGGCTATGTGGGATGAAGTTGGAGGAGAATGAAGAAAGTTACATAACGCAGAACTGCACGCATTGTATTCTTCACCTGACATAATTAGGAACATTAAATCCAGACGTTTGAGATGAGCAGGGCATGTAGCACGTATGGGCGAATCCAGAAATGCATATAGAGTATTAATTGGGAGACCTGAGGGAATAAGACCTTTGAGGAGGCCGAGACGTAGGTGGGAGGATAATATTAAAATAGATTTGAGGGAGGTGGGATATGATAGTAGGGACTTAATCTTGACCAGGATAGGGACCAATGGCGGGCTTATGTGAGGACGGCAATGAACCTCCGGGTTCCTTAAAAGCCTTAAGTAAGTTATGATAAAGCGCGTAAGAATTACCACCATAGAAAAATCTATTTGTACAGAGTAGGCGAAGATACGACTACAGTTCTTATGCTATGCTTATGAACAGTAAATACTATATTAATTTCAGAAAGTTATTCTTTGAGATATTTCAAACAAGAAATTTAATACAATTTTGCACTTTTTTGCTTCCTTTTCGAAATAAAATGTTTCCCATATGAAATATTTCATATTGTGTTTTATGAAGGCCATTGATATCATTCCCAATATACTCAGTCAATTTAAGAGAGTAGTGTATTGTGATAATAATTTTTTTGGAATAATTTTACTTTTGCCCTTTATATGTGCAGAAACTTCATCTGAACAAACGTAACTTTTCGTTCTGCAAAGGAATTTTTCAATGTTACATTTTTGCGTATCAAATTTCTGTATATTTAAAGAAGAAAGCAAAATTCATGTACTAATTCTGTGGCCGGGAGGAAAAAGGTCTTAAGTCATTTTTTTTGTGAAAATTAGATTTTTATATATTCTGAAAGCGGAAACAATTCTCTACAATCTGGTAAAACGGCTAAAGTCAAATAAGACTCCTGACTGGATTTATAGAGCGTTACCAAATGTCCTAAGTACTTTTTGAATCGAACACACACAGAATAAAGTGCTTAAGAATATTTAATACTTATTCCTTACAAACATCACATGTTTACTTTCCATGCTTCCCTATTAAAAAGGTCTAACTTGTATTTTAGCCATTTTATCACATACTGATGCCCTTTCCTTTTAAAACTTAAGGGGACACTCAATTTAAAAATTGGAGAAAAAGTGTCATAGAAATGAAAAATTAAATTTCTACACTAATTTACGTGAAAAAGAACTAAATCAATATGCAGAATTCTTCCGCTATTCATTGAGAAGTCACAGTCAAATGCACAAAGCCAAAAAATAAAAAAATGATAATTAAAAGTGATATTTCAATTAATGATTGATTAAAACTTGAAATATTTTTTATTTTGAAAAGTATTGCATCTAATGAGCTGAGATTTTGCATGTTACTTTCCATGTGTATATTAAAGTTGTTCTCCAAATTTGAAAAAGATTGGTCAAATAGGAAAAAAAGTTCCAAAATATAGTTGAGTGTCCCCTTAAGCACCAGGGTAAACAGTCCTATAATTGTTTAAGACCCATTTCGCATTCATAATAATTTACATTTCTCATTCATTTTGACATGGAAAAGGTCTTATGTTTAATAGCCCCTTCTACTCAGTTTGGGTTCTAGTCTTAAAAGGGCTTAATTGCGACTAGTTTTGGAAATAATCATGAAAATTGTTAAATGAGCAACATTACCTATTTTAGAATAAATATAAACAAATAATATCCAGGAAAAAACCTTAATTAAAAAAGCTATATAATTGACACCAATTTCAATCTTTCTACTACTCTCCTGAAAAGTATAAAATTTTTACTTAAGACCTTTTTCCTTCCGTCCACAGAATTTATTATCATAATACGCTGCTCTCTAAAATTGACTAAGCTTATCGGGAATTCAATCAATAGCTTTGCCAAAACACTTTATGAAATATTTTATATAAAACAATTTTTATTTCGAAAAAAGGAAGAATAGCTTCGTAACAGGTACAAGGGCATAAATTCTTAAATTATATGTGATATATTTTCTGCATATCATAGAGTATTTTACAGTAAAATGCTTTTAGTTTGAAAATTCACTGCTTTCCTATCCATTTTAGAACCATCATCTCCCCTTCAACTTAGTGAGCTTTCCACAAATGGCTCTTGATTTAATATAAACCGATGCTTATGAGTACAATGGTTGAACATTAAACTGAAAACCATTGACTAGGATGTTCAACATGTAATCTCTTTCAAGTTTAATGAAGGTGGCTAATAATGTACACTTTGTCTCCGACTGATATTGTAATCGGATGTATAAAAACGTTATTTTATACTTCATTAATATATGTTTAAAAAAACCAGCAAATTCTCTAAATAATAATTAATATTCATAATATAAGCTCAACAATGTCAGATTAGAAACCATTATTTTTTTAGTAATTCCCATCGGAACACACGCCGGCTCTAATTCCGCAAACGAATAAACTTCCATGACGGTATATCTCGCATCATGATGTTTGTGTTAAAGCTCCAGCTTGTAACTCTGTTACATTTGAAACAGCGATTCGTTTTCCAAGTTTTCATTAGCTACATTTCTACGTGTCTGAATAATTCACGCTTCTGTTTTCTTTTCTGCCGAGGAAGGGGATCGACTGTTTACACTCCTAAATGTGGCTCATTCACAGTTATTTATGCTACAAGGAAGGTACTGTAAGTAATAGTTACCAGTTGAGGACGAGCTTGCGCCTAGCTTTAGCGAGAACGGCAATTAAGTCCGAGAATGGTCAAAACCTACTTACCTCAGGAATTGCATATAATATTTTTGTTTCATTTATACGTAAATAATATTACATTTTCAAAAATTAGCTTGGATTTACATCTGATAATATCGATTAAGGCGTTTCATACTTCTTTTCTTTTATTTTTAAAAAATGGTTTGGATTTACATCTGTCAATATTAGTAAACGCGTTTCATTGTTTTTTTGTTTTATTACATTGTTCGTTGTTATTTACTTATTTACAAATGGTTTATAAGGAACCCGGAGGTTCATTTCCCCCTCACATAAGCCCGCCATTGGTCCCTAATCTCAGCAACATTAATCCATTCTCTATCATCATATCCCATCTCCCTCAAATCCATTTTAATATTATCCTCCCACCTACGTCTTGGCGACCCCAAAGGTCTTTTTCCCTCCGACCTCTCAACTAACACTCTTTATTTATTTACTTATCTATCTATCTATCTATCTATCTATCTATCTATCTATCTATCTATCTATCTATCTATCTATCTATCTATCTATCTATCTATCTATCTATCTATCTATCTATCTATCTATCTATCTATCTATCTATCTATCTATCTATCTATCTATCTATCTATCTATCTATCTATCTATCTATCTATCTATCTATCTATCTATCTATCTATCTATCTATCTATCTATCTATCTATCTATCTATCTATCTATCTATCTATCTATCTATCTATCTATCTATCTATCTATCTATCTATCTATCTATCTATCTATCTATCTATCTATCTATCTATCTATCTATCTATCTATCTATCTATCTATCTATCTATCTATCTATCTATCTATCTATCTATCTATCTATCTATCTATCTATCTATCTATCTATCTATCTATCTATCTATCTATCTATCTATCTATCTATCTATCTATCTATCTATCTATCTATCTATCTATCTATCTATCTATCTATCTATCTATCTATCTATCTATCTATCTATCTATCTATCTATCTATCTATCTATCTATCTATCTATCTATCTATCTATCTATCTATCTATCTATCTATCTATCTATCTATCTATCTATCTATCTATCTATCTATCTATCTATCTATCTATCTATCTATCTATCTATCTATCTATCTATCTATCTATCTATCTATCTATCTATCTATCTATCTATCTATCTATCTATCTATCTATCTATCTATCTATCTATCTATCTATCTATCTATCTACCTAGTCCACACCTGTGGAGTAACGGTTAGCGCGTCTAGCCGCGAAACCAGGTGGCCCGGGTTCGATTCCCGGTCGGGACACGTTACCTGGATGAGGTTTGTTCCGGGGTCTACCCTCAATCCAATATGAGCAAATGCTGGGTAACTTTCGGTGTTGGACCCCGGACTCATTTCACCGGCATTATCACCTTCATCTCATTCAGACGCGAAATAACCTAAGATGTTGATAAAGCGTCGTAAAATAACCAACTAAAATAAAAAAATCTATCTATTTATTTATTTATTTATTTATTTATTTATTTATTTATTTATTTATTTATTTATGTATATAATAGGGCAAAGCCCCAATTACAATAGACAGTACAGATATTTGTTTAAAAACATAGAATTGCATATAACATGAAAAAAGGCAAAACAGAAACAAAAGCGAGATACAAGTGTATATGCATTTCTGGATTCACCCATACTTGCTACATGTCCTGCCCATCTCAAACGTCTGGATTTAATGTTCCTAATTATGTCAGGTGAAGAATACAATGCGTGCAGTTCTGCGTTGTGTTACTTTCTCCATTCTCCTGTAACTTCATCCCTCATAGCCCCAAATGTTTTCCTAAGAACCTTTTTCTCAAACACCCTTAATCTCTGTTCCTCTCTCAAAGTGAGATTTCAAGTTTCACAACCATAAAGGACAACCGGTAATATAATTGTTTTATAAATTCTAACTTCAAGATATTTGACAGCAGACTAGATGACAAAAGCTCCTCAAACGAATAATAACAGGCATTTCCCATATTTATTCTGCGTTTAATTTCCTCCCGAGTGTCATTTATATTTATTACTGTTGCTCCAAGATATTTGAATTTTTCCACCTCTTCAAAGGATAAATCTTCAATTTTTATATTTCTATTTCGTGAATATTAGTTAGAGAAAAAAAAGAGGGGTTGTATGTAGTATATAATATTGAGAGATATTAGGAGTAATGAACAAATAGAGAATGGCAAAGAAAATGTAGGATAAATATTTAAGGGGAGATTAGACTGAGTAATAAAGAGGTACATAGTGTAAATTGGAGTATTTGTGAAGACGAATACTGCTAATAATGTGTTAATATGTAATAATGTGTTAATGGTGGCACTGGATACAGAGAAATGTGAGGTACATCGTTATAGGTAAAGAAGTGCTGTGACGTAATTATATAGCATATCCTACACATACAGGGTGTTTCCGAAATGGTGTTACAAACTTTCAGGGATGATGGCGAAAGGAACATATATCAATTTAAGATAAGGAACCTGGTCCGGAAATGACTGAGTCTAAAGTTATAAGCAAAAATAGTTGTGTGGAAATGGAATTGTAATTTCACACCACGTGCCCTCCTTCTCTTAATCTTTGGAACAGTCGTGGAAAGACGGTATGGGCCGGATGTCTTCTACGTGGGTACTCGCCCGATACAATCTGTGAGCTTGTCTACTGTTCCCATTGGCTCATCCGTATTCAACAATCAGGTCTACTTATTCCGCTCTCGTGTACTCCTCCATTTCACTAGGACTGATCGACTGGACACTGCAACTTGTACACATACACTGCTGTCTAAAGAAGTGCATATCAGGACCGACCATGTCCGTTACACATTACGCTATCTGCATTGCTTTAGTGTAGTTTCCTGTCCCCACCCTTCAGACAGCGCACTGAATGGAATACTGTGAGTAGACAACGTAAACAACGTCAGATGAATACAGTATGTGTAAGATGTACAGATAAATACACATAAATAAGGTGTACAGAGGGATAAAATTATTTCATTTCCACAGAACTATTTTTGCTTGTAACTTTCGACTCAGTCATTTCCGGACCAGGGTTCACTATCTCAAATTGATACATGTGCCCTTCGTCATTATCCCTGAAAGTTTGTAACACCACCTCGGGAACAATCTGTGTAAGGCGTTTACTTGCAAAATCAGATAAATCACTAATACATAATTTTTCAGTATGAAGGATATACGTTTGCAAGGAACCAAGGATTTGCAAGCAATACTATTCTTTCATCATACAAATCCATGTGATGTATCTGGCTTTGGAGCATAATAGTGCTATAAGAGTTGTAGAATCATATGAAGATAAGTAATATAAGATTAACTAATTTTCGAAAAAAAAAAAAAGAAAAAGACCCAGTCAGAAGTAAGATAGTACACAATAACCAATGCCTCGAACAAGTGCAAAATTTAAATTATCTGGGTTGTGAAATATCTTATCAAAATGAAAAAGATGTGAACAAGAAAATTACCAAATTTACACAAATTCTAGGAATAATAAACAATACATTAAAAGCTAAATTAGTACAAAAATCTACAAGAATAAAAATATATAATACACTAGCATTACCTTCCCTTTTATACGGAAGCGAGATTTGGACATTAAAGAAAAAAGACATGAACAGAATCAAAGCAATGGAAATGAAATTTTTCAGGAGGACAGCAGGATATACTCTTTTAGACCGAAAAAGGAATGAAGAAATTTTAGAACAATTAGAAGTAGAGTCAGTAGAAGAAAAAATCAGCAGATACAAATTCAATTGGCTAGATCATATAAGAAGACTGGAAAATTCAAGAATCCCAAAAGTTATGATGCAGTATAAACCTAGAGGACATCGTCGACCAGGAAGACCTTTTAGAAGACTGCTAGATGGGGCCGAAACAGGTCTACAGAGGCCTAATTCGTGAAGAATGATGATGATGATGATGATGATGATGATGACGATGAAAAAAAAAGTGATGTGTCTGATTTTGCATCTGCACGCCTCATATATCATATCATATATAATAATGTCTGAAGCTTTTAGTTCAAGTGGGGGAGAGTCGGGTAGTATCGGACATCGGGTAGTATCGGACAGTGCGTTTTTTTCATCTACCGCCATATGGTAGTACCTGAATGACATGGTTACGTTTCTCTATGCGACATCACAGAAACGTAACCATGTCAATCAGGTACTATCATCGTGTGGTAGATGAAAGAAACTCACTGTCCGATATTAACCGATGTCCGATACTACCCGACTCTCCCGTAATCAATAGTGAAAACTTGTCTATGAATGACAGTCAGTTTTCTGTGTGTACGTTTACCATTGCATAACACTGAAGAGCGTTAAGAAGTATCGTTCAGATGAATAGTGCAGGACGACAGTCTTTTCTGGAAGTGAATGTAAAAAGTGTGGTGCAGAGACTGATTTGCATAGATATGTCTTTCACATTCTTGTCATAGTCCCTCCCCAACTTACTTCTCTATTCTCACCACCCTTCTATGCAAAGAGTTCTACCTTTCCAGGCCCAGTTACTAGAGTAAGAATATATTTAGTGTCTGTATTTTGCCTTGATAACTACTGTCAGAACGCACGTCGTACTAGAAAAAAATATTCAGTCTGATGCAAATTGAAAGGAGGGGATAAGAAATGGTGTCTTACTCAAGAGATGTTTCTGTTGAACTTCTTCAGTTGCGGGAGAGATTTGAAAGTGGATTGCAGTGGGGTATCTGCTTCTAACGACTTCAACTGCTAGGGTAAAGCTTTTTCCTTTCGCATGAAGTCGAAGTTTTTTTAATTAGGTTCTTTTACGACGCTGTATCAACAGCTTAGGTTATTTGGCGTCTGAATGAGATGAAGGTGATAATGCTGGTAAAATGAGTCCAAAGGCCAGCACCGAAAGTTACCCAGCATTTGCTCATATTGGGTTGAGGGAAAACCCCGGAAAAAACCTGAACCAGGTAACTTGCCCCGACTGGGATTCGAACCCGGACCACCTGGTTTCACGGCCACGCGCGTTGACCATTACTCCACAGGTGTGGTCAAGACGAAGTTAATACGAAATCTTTGAAACGACATTGTGTAATCTATCACAGCATATTATGTGCAACCAGATCTGCATTAGATTTCACTTACTGGACAGTGTATTGAGCGCCCCAAGTGATAGAATTCGCAGCGATTAGAACTTCTGTAGATGAGTAAAGTAATGAATGAATATCTGAACACTGAGACATTTTGCCAGAAATTACAACCTAAATTGAATCTCCAGAGTGAAAACTGGCCAGAACTCATTTCACGCTCAGCTTTTGTTTCTTCCCACTGCTAATTATTTGGGTATCGATGCAACTGTTTCCATAGACTATTACATTTTACTACGTCACACTACTTTTGACCAATAAAACGGTACGAAAGGACGTCTTTCAACCAATCATGACTGCTTATCGCACAATTTTATCGCGTCCCTAGCATTTGTTTAATTTTATCGCGTCCCTAGCATTTGTTTATTTTCATCAGTACCCTAGCATTTGTTTCTTTGTTTGCCAACATTACAAACCACTCCAATCGATGCACAGCAATTTCAAATATGACTTACATTGGCATACAAGAACAAGAATTAATAAAGATCACTGGTCATAGCTATGCATCTTCCCTGAAACCGTATTTACAAATAAATGAAGAGCACCATTCGAAAATCCCGAATAAGTTGAGGGATACACCATGCACATCACCGAGTTCACTTCTTTTACGCACACGTCCAATATAACATCAACTGAACCACCAACCATTAAAACATTCAAATTTGAAAATTGTATCTACTTTCAATAATTGTTTCTTTTAAAATTATCCATGTTTATTTTTTATTTCATCGTCGTTAATTAAAATGTTTCTTGTTTATTTCATCATCCCTAATTAAAACTTTTCTAACACACGTTTATATTATTTAGGTTATGTTCTAGCTTCTGCTATATGATATTATGAATAGTCACGTATCAGAGATTGTTTAATACTAAGATTTATTGAAAATCATCTTTTAAGTGACGTTGATTACTGGGATTCGGATGATTGAAGTGGAATGCAACTGTTTTAATAAAAATGAAACTGAATCAACAAAGCCTTCTTGACCAGTAACTGTCCACAGAGTTCAATGAAGATTCCATAGTTGGCAAAACTGATAAGAAAACAGCTATTCATAACACACTACTGCCATTTTAGCGTAATATTTATAATGTTGAGATGGTACAAATTTGAAGACAGTTGTATTTTCGTAAGTCAATAAATATTTTATTGTATTGGAGTACTTCGTTACTTCTAGTCTTTTTATACTTTCTTCTAATCGTGTAATAGTCAATTAAATCCCATCGAGTTTTGATTTTCTCTAGATAAATCAAAACCCCTAGTGAGATTACTGTTGATAATCGCCTCGCTGAATGTAAGCTGTACGATTGTATGAAGATAGTTTAGTGTGAATGTAAAGGATACATCATACTTATTTCCTGTTGTTTTCTTTATCGACGACAAGGGAGACGTTTAAGGTATGCATCGACCCCTAGAATGGCAATTTTTCTTTAAAAATTTTAAAATATTGTTTCTTGTCTGATTGATACTATAGCCTGATTCTCCTACTTTATATATATATATATATATATATATATATATATATATATAACTATGTTTAGGTGTTCCTACTACTGAGTAGTATATTTAATTAATTTGTACACTTAGTAACTACAAATTACGGCTTTCCGTGACGTACTGACGTATGAATCATTAAATCTTCACGTCCCCACCCTGAATTGAGTGTTCTGTTTATTTACATTTCCCACCCTTCGCACACGCCGCCGGGTCTTCCTTCACCTGCTGCACACGTCATCTGCACCCTCGACCTCAATCACGACACCAAGATGTGTGGCGACAGCTGCTATCCGATATAATTAGGTAGACCACCTTCATTATTAACTCTTAGAGGCTTGATTAATTGATACATTAATTTGTTGTGAAATATTAACTTAATGACTTTTCCAGTTACAAATCCAGAGGGCCGTGCTCAAAACCCGACAGTAAATGAGAGGGTCATTCAATGTCAATCATCATCATCATCATCCTTCACGAATTAGATCTCTGTAGACCTGTTTCGGCCCCATCTAGCAGTCTTCTAAAAGTTCTTCCTGGTCGACGATGTCCTCTAGGTTTATACTGCATCATAATTTTTGGGATTCTTGAATTTTCCATTCTTCTTACATCATCTAGCCAATTTAATTTGTATCTACTGATTTTTTCTTCTACTGACTCTACTTCTAATTATTATAAAATTTCTTCATTCCTTTTTCGGTCTAAAAGAGTATATCCTGCTGTCCTCCTGAAAAATTTCATTTCCGTTGCTTTGATTCTGTTCATGTCTTTTTCCTTTAATGTCCAAATCTCGCTTCCGTATGAAAGGAGGGTAATGCTAGTGTATTACATATTTTTATTCTTGTAGATTTTTGTACTAATTTAGCTTTTAATATATTGTTCATTATTCCTAGAATTTGTGTAAATTTGGTAATTTTCTTGTTCACATCTTTTTCTTTTTGATAAGATATTTCACAACCCAGATAATCCAGTCTGCTGTCAAAAAATCTGAAAGTTAGAATATATAAAACAGTTATATTATCGGTTGTTCTTTATGGTTGTGAAACTTGGACTCTCACTTTGACAGAGAAACATAGGTTAAGGGTGTTTGAGAATAAGGTGCTTAGGAAAATATCTGGGGCTAAGAGGGATGAAGTTACAGAACACAGAACTGCACGCATTGTATTCTTCCCCTGACATAATTAGGAACATTAAATGCAGACGTTTGAGATGGGCAGGGCATGTAGATCGTATGGGCGAATCCAGAAATGCGTATAGAGTGTTAGTTGGGAGGCCGAAGGGAAAAAGACCTTTGTGGAGGCCGAGACGTAGATGGGAAGATAATATTAAAATGGATTTGAAGGAGGTGGGATATGATGATATAGAATGGATTAATCTTGCTCAGGATAGGGACCAATGGCGGGCTTATGTGAGGGCGGCAATGAACCTCCGGGTTCCTTAAAAGCCAGTAAGTAAAAGTACTTTGTGCTGTATTTTACAGAATGTTTACTTTAATATTCATTAACCATTTTTGACTTACACCACTTTTGCTCTCAATGGCTCAAATGTCCCTGTGTTAACCAATGGTATGGGGAGAGAATATAACAGTTCTTGGGGGAAAAGGTCGCCATAACGTGGAAGGACTGTACCTACTAGTAGATAGGTATTCTAAAGCGAATCTGGAGCCGGGCGTACGAGACGGAGGTTACGAAAATAATGGCTCCATTAGAGGCAGCAGACCTGCATCCACGGACTCTAATCCTTCAGCATCCGTAACTGTACCAAGTGCACAGTGGAAGCCCTCGGTATTGTGTAAACCAACATTACTGCGGTCACAGCCGCAAGTGTTTTGTGTGTGATTGCGCTGACCGCCTCAAGAAATGGAGTCCGAGCCTTGCTTGGCCTTTGTTGTAATGCTGTAAAGTGTAAACCGACCGAGCTACGAGACTCAGACAAGAACCTGCAGATTTCACGCACAAAACAGCGTTCTGCTGATGAGAAAATTATGGACGTTTTAGGCCCGATTGTATAAACCATTTAATCTTAGATCAGAGGTTGAATTGATCCTTGTTTCAGCTGAACTTGGAATTTTGTGTTGTATAAAGTCTAATCTGAGATTAATTTGTCTCAAACTAAAGTCAATTTTGACTGAAGAAATTTCTCCGTTTAAGTTAGAGGATCCAAGTTCAGTTATATCTTTTCTGTTTGAAATATACGAGTGACAGATTGTGCAAATAAAATATCCATTATTATTAATATTAATAGATATGTTAGGTACATTTACATATATTTCTTTCAATTTCTTGCCTTAATACACAAACATTCTTATATTTTATAAGGCTCTATCGTGTTCAGCAGTATCAAATAACATAACCTATAGGCCTAATTATATTATGTTTATAACAACCATTAATCATTAATGCATATGATAGGTACACTCATAAATGTTCAATTAACTGTATTACTAAACGAAAATTGTCGTTTTATAAAGCTTTATTATGTTTAGCAGTATCAAACACCATAACATGATAACAACTTGGAGAACAGTCAACCTTCTTCTTATTGTCCGCCATTATTTACATTGCAAAAAAAAAACAGTGTCTCCAACAGAGTGTAATACGGAAAGTCGCGAAAAAGTAGTTGTAAAGTCGCTAGATTTCTCATTATCAACAAAGAAAGATTAAATTTTGTCACTATGGGGTGCTAAAAAGGTCGCTAAATCCCTATTTAAGCAATATAAAAGTTAAAAGAAACTGTTGTTGAAAAAGAGTTAAAATCGCTAGATTGGCAACACTGAACAAACCTGTATAACATGGTCCGCGCATCACGTATTTCACCTGTTTATGCGATGTTGCCAAATCCTTTTCACGTGAACTTAGATTGCATTTGAAGCAAGGTAATTTGATCGCAGAAAAGTTTTATACAATAGAAGAAGTGTCTGAACTCGGTTTATTTTTCGATCTTGGATCAAAGTTGATCTTTAGTCAGGGAGTTTTATACAATTGGGCCTTAAGAGTTTTTCTTTTCATTTTGTAATATGAAGGGCAACATACATTATGTATTAAATTTTTACTTAAATAGTTTTTGTTCTCATTAACTTGCACATAAAATAAATACAGACTATTTTAATTTTTACTACATATATTTTATATAACAGTTATATTACCGGTTGTTCTGTATGGTTGTGAAACTTGGACTCTCACTTTGAGAGAGGAACAGAGATTAAGGGTGTTTGAGAATAAGGTGCTTAGGAAAATATTTGGGGCTAAGAGGGATGAAGTTACAGGAGAATGGAGAAAGTTACACAACGCAGAGCTGCACGCATTGTATTCTTCATCTGACATAATTAAGAACATAAAATCCTGACGTTTGAGATGGGCAGGACATGTAACACGTATGGGCGAATCCAGAAATGCATATAGAGTGTTAGTTGGGAGGCCGGAGGGAAAACGACCTTTGGGGAGGCCGAGACGTAGGTGGGAAGATAATATTAAAATGGATATGAGTGAGGTGGGATATGATGGTAGAGACTGGATTAATCTTGCTCAGGATAGGGACCAATGGCGGGCTTATGTGAGGGCGGCAATGAACCTCCGGGTTCCTTAAAAGCCAGTAAATAAGTAAGTATATTTTATATATTTGAGAAATGATACATGTCCACGAACTTCAACGAATCCTGATACTCTAAAATAGGTTTCATTATATTATTTAAGAATATTGCATTTCAAATAAAAAAAAAATCACTCTAAAAGATGAGAATGTATATAGGCTATTCAATATTTATAAGCTGCAAACAGTTGTATTTTAGTATTAGTATTTATTTATTTATTTAACCTGGTAGAGATAAGGCCGTCAGGCCTTCTCTGCCCCATCTACCAGGGGATTACAACTATAATATGAAGAATAAAATTACAATTAGTATTAAATTTACAATTACAATAAAAATCTAAGTACCTGACTAATGAAAGCTAGATAATTTATCAAAAGTAATCTCACTAGACTTTTGATTTTATCGATAAATCTGGAGTGGAACACGAGCAGACTTATCTAGAGAAAATCAAAACTCGAGTGGGATTTAATTGACTATTACACGATTAGAAGAAAGTATATAATGATTAGAAGTAACGAAGTACTCCAATACAATAAAATATTAATTGACTTACGAAAATACAACTGTCTTCAAATGTATTATTGTACCATCTCAACATTACAAATATTACACTAGATGCATGCTAGATGGCAGTAGTGAGCAATGCCTTCTCGTCGAGAAGTTATCGATCTATTATACACGATGGCAATGTTACTAGTCAAGAAGGCTTTGTTGGTTCAGTTTCATTTTTATTAAAATGCGACATTCCACTTCAATTATCCGAATCCCAGTAATCAAGGTCACTTGACATGATTTTCAATAAATCTTAATATTAAGCAATCTCTGATACGTGACTATCCATAATATCATATAGCAGAAGCTATAACATAACCTAACTAATATACACAAGTGTTAGAAAAGTTTTAATTAACGACGATGACATAAAAAATAAACTTGAATAATTTTAAAAGGAATAATTATTGAATGTACAATTTTCAAATTTGAATATGGTTGGTGGTTCAATTGATGTTATATTGGACGTGTGCGTAATGGAAGTGGAACTCGTTGATTTAGGCCTACATGGTATGTTCAACTTATTCAGAATTTCCGAATGAATAATTTTAAAAGGAATAATTATTGAATGTACAATTTTCAAATTTGAATGTGGTTGGTGGTTCAGTTGATGTTATATTGGACGTGTGCGTAATAGAAGTGGAACTCGTTGATTTAGGCCTACATGGTGTATTCAACCTATTCAGGATTTCCGAATGGTGCTCTTCATTTATTTATAAATCGGATTTCAAAAGATGCATAGCTATGATCAGTGATTTTTATTAATTCTTGTTCTTGAATGCCAATGCGAGACATATTTGAAACTGCTGTGCATCGACTGGAGTGGTTTGTAATTATAGATATATATATATATATATATATATATATATATATATATATATATATATATATATATATATATTTTTTTGACGTCCAGACCAGCGCAGTTTCAAATGTTGGCAAACAAAGAAACAAATGCTAGGGACGCGATAAAATTGAACAAATGCTAGGGACGCGACAAAATTAAACAAATGCTAGGGACGCGATAAAATTGTGCGATAAACAGCCATGATTGGTTGAAATACGTCCTTTCGTACCGTTTTATTGGTCAAAAGTAGTATGACGTAGTAAGAGTGTAATAGTCATAGAAAAACAAAGAATATTATATATTTACTGAATTACAAATTAAACCTAGAATAACAAAATTGTATAGTGATGAAATTACTGGATATTCAAATATTTTGTGATAGATTATGGAAACTATTTACAAGAAATCAATTACTGACCAAGTGCCTAGTAAGTTTGCGTTTGAATTGAATTTTATTTCGACAGTCCCTGATGCTAGCAGGTAGCGATTTCCAGAGTCTTGGCAGGGCTGTTGTGAAAGAGGATAAGTATGAGGAGGTGCGATGGGATGGTATTGTTAGTATTGTTTCATGACGAGAGCGTGTGTTCAGATTGTGGTGGGAAGAAAGGTAAGTGAAGCGAGACGACAGGTACGAAGGAATAGAAGAGTTCAAGATTTCGAAGAGAAGGAGAAGTGAATGTAAATTTCTTTTCTTATCTAGTTTAAGCCAACCTATTGCTTCCAGGGATGGGGTGATATGATCATATTTACGAACATTTCTTACAAAACGTACTTGTTACAGTTTTCTCAAAACTTTTAGCTAAGGACTTAGTATGGTTTCTCAAGTAACCGATTGAAATGTTGAGTGACTTTCATTTTAATCCTAGCAATACCAAGTTATTTTAAATAACATGCGGGGGAGGGGGGTTTATCACTAGAAAACATTTTAATTTTGCACAATATTTCTTCAAATTTGCAATCAATAAATAGCAAGTACTATAACAAAACACAAAAATTGAAATGTTATTGTATATTTTCGAACAATTACTTCAACATAACAGTCTGGAAAATGTTACTTTCTTCATACCTGCCCTGCATTCTCTTGTTCTCTTATTTCAAATTCTGCGCACCGCTACCCCAATCTATTTGGCTTCTCGTTTTCAAAATTTATCCGCATATTATCAGCTAAGTACAAGATCTCATCATAACAATTTACTCATTATATCCTACCACAAGACATCTTTATATTCTTCATCTTATACAGTTTCAGTTGCTACAAATTGGAACTCGCTTCCGAGTGATTAAGGGGTTGTTGGACAATAACTTCATTTAGGTCAAAATTACATAAATTCTCGCTTAAAAGATTAATTGCTTATTAATACTTGTTACTTATAATGAAACTAACATCTGTCCATTCCTATTATTATCATTAATTTCTCTAAATAGATTTACAAAACCTCTAATGGCAACTACATTAATTTTCTCATTATAGAAATATAGTTTATAAATAAATATATATATATATATATATATATATATATATAAATTCGCCCTGTAACATAGTCTCAGTAAGCTTATATTAAATTAATTTTCATCATTTTACTAGCTATCTCAAATCTCAAATTAATTATAATTGATTGAATTAAATTAGCTCATAAATTAAGTTACTACTTTATCTTATAGGTTTATCTAAATTTAAATAAATATGTAGTCTACTAGTCGTTAAAACTTAACTGAAGAATATTGCTGGAGAACCTTTTAAGTGTAGTGTAAATATTTGTAATTTAAATATGTATTGTATTGATTAAGGCTGGTTGAGTGGAAGAGAAGGCCTTATGGCCTTAACTCTGCCAGCGAAAAAATAAAAAATTATTATTATTATTATTATTATTATTATTATTATTATTATTATTATTATTATTATTACCCATTCTCACATATTGAACAGACCAATGTTTTACTACAAAACTGTTTAATTTTTTTAATAATTAAATTCTTGTAATAAACAAATAGTAGGCTATGTACTACAGTATAATAAAAGAGAAAAATTGAAATGTTATTGTATATTTTCGAACAATTACTTCAAAAATAGCGGGTATTTTTTGTCCACCTTGATATATTTTCATATTTCAATAAAAATATCATTAAAAACGATTGAACAATAACACAATAAGATAGAAGGATTCATACGTAACAATAAATAATATATTCACATGTTTAATATATCAATTACATATTTAAAATATGTGACCCATTGCGCGAAAAGGGACCTGAAGTCGTGAAAGAAAATTTCACAGGAGAACAAAATAACAAGTTTAGTGTAAAAACTTCATTTCTATGTTTTGACACATTGCGCTACCTGTAGGCATCCTTCACATACTAAACTAGGACGTAGTTTTACACAATGCTTCTTAAATACCCAAATCTTTCTTATGGTTGCTATGAAAACAAGTGAAAGCTTTAATTTAATTTTACTCTAAAAGTACATAATGTAATATCAACATTCAATAAATATACTAATATATTAAACATTTTAGCACCTAGAACCATGAATTTTTTTTTAAATACTCAATATTTCATCCTCTTTTTGAAACCACAAAAAACAAAAAATGAAAAATCCAACTTTGGGTTCCATTTCCTGCAACTGGTCACATATACATTTCGGAAGAGGTGGACACAAAGTAGCCTACCGTTCTCGTTGGTATTGCTAGACTTAATGTCTGATTTGTATGTTTGTAGATAATTATTTGCTATTTTATGCATTAGAATAGCATGAAAACTCGTTTATATGAAAACGTTTTCTCTGAACTTAAAAGAAAAATAACTGTAATTTCAAAGGCATATTGGTTCCGTAAAGTTCAATGTTAATTGAAAAATAAGTTGTATTCAGTCAATACTTAACATAAACACAATAAAACATGTTATAATAACATTTAAACAGATTTAAAAACAAACGTTTTCGCCAATTTTGATTGGCATCTTCAGGTCGTGTAGGTCGAATGGAACATGTTATAAAAAGTGAACACTTGGTATATGACGTTAAAAACCAAAGTTACAACTGTAATATCAAAAAACAGAGAATAGAATATAGCAAAAAGCCTCCACGATGTGCGTAGAATCACTGTGTTGAAAGAGAGGCGTGTGTGAACCAAGGAAACAGCAAAACTCTTCTGTCATTGCAGATACAGTTTTCAAGATAGATTTGAAGATGCTACGAACAGGTCGGTCGTGTGGCCGTTATGGAGAGCAGGAAAAATAAAAAAAATGGAAGAACGTCTTGAAATCCATGAGGCCGGCGACACGACTGACCTTTACATTAAGTGGTAGCGTCGTGTCGCCGTCCGCATGGATTTCAAGACGTTCTTCCATTTTTTGATCTTTCCTGCTCTCCATAACGGCCACACGACCGACCTGTTCGTAGCATCTTCAAATCTATCTTGAAAACTGTATCTGCAATGACAGAAGAGTTTTGCTGTTCCCTTGGTTCACACACGCCTCTTCCAACACAGTGATTCTTCACACATCGTGTAGGCTTTTTTTGCTATATTCTATTCTCTGTTTTTAAGTGATATTACAGTTGTAACTTTGGTTTTTAACGTCATATACCAAGTGTTCATTTTTTATAACATGTTCCATTCGACCTACACGACCTGAAGATGCCAATCAAAATTGGCGAAAACGTTTGTTTTTAAATCTGTGTAAATGTTATTATAACATGTTTTATTGTGTTTTATGTTAAGTATTGACTGAATAGAACTCATTTTTCAATTAAAATAACTGTAGATCTAGAAATAAATTAGATAACTTGTTATTGAATAATACGCCTATATGTTTATATTTTATACCTTTATCTATTAAATATCAAGCAAGTGGCGTTAGAGTACACATCCGTATTCTAAGACTAGATCATCTTCACTCTCGTCTTCTTTTGAGTGTGAGTTTCTGAACTAACCCTACTGATTGCGTGACACCTGAAGGCGTAAAACAGTGGCTCGAAGCATTTGTCACCATTTGAGGATAAGAGTCAATGACGTATAGCTGACCGTCCACTGCCGAGCTCTCTCTTGAACCGAGATCGCAATCTTAGACATTATTCATTGTCTGCAGCAATGAAGCACCCTAACGAACCTGCTTCACGTACTCCAAATGCTAATTACTCCTTGGTAGGAAATTAACACCCAGCTTACACATGTCCGTATCCTCAATGAAGCTTATCAACAAGTACTTCTGTTTGTAGGAGGCATTAGTGAGATTGTGTGCATTCAACACGAGGCGGAAGGAACAATAGCAGCTCCATGGTTGTGATTGGAGTGCAGTAATTAAACAATTAGGTAGTTCACTAAATAATTTTGAAGGAATTAATACTTTAACATATATGAAAGAATTCTTAGAAATCTGCTAATATTTAAACAGTAGATGTAAAGAAAGTTTCGGTCAAAATTCGTTGTAAATTTTGTAGTGTTATGTATATATATATGTATGTATGTATGTATGTATGTATGTATGTATGTATGTATGTATGTATGTATGTATGTATGTATTTTTTATTTTTTATTGGGTTATTTTACGACGCTGTATTAACATCTAGGTTATTTAGCGTCTGAATGAAATGAAGGTGATAATGCCGGTGAAATGAGTCCGGGGTTCAGCACCGAAAGTTACCCAGCATTTGTTCATATTGGGTTGGGGGAAAACCCCGGAAAAAAACCTCAACCAGATAACTTGCCCCGACCGGGATTCGAACCCGGGCCACCTGGTTTCGCGGCCAGACGCGCTGACCGTTATGTATGTATGTATGTATGTATGTATGTATGTATGTATGTATGTATGTTGTCCTGGCTCCGTCTAGAAGATTGTAGGAAAATCCACTGTCTTTCCCTTCTCTTTCACATATTGCATTTCTCCACTCCTGTCTATCTTGCGTCTCGTTTTCAAAATTTATCCACCCATCATAACCTAGACACACGATCACAACACTCCTCAATATTATCCATTCCCTCCCACCGAACATCCTCATATTCATCTTCTTTCACTGTGGCTGTTCCTCGGCTTTGGAATTCCCTACCGAGTAATGTCAGGGACTGTCAGACATCAAACCAATTTAAGAATAGGCTAACGAAATATTTTCTAACAATTCTTGTTAACAATAATAGCTGTTTCAGGTTTCTCAATGTTTAATGGTTATAACTGTATATCACAAATAAATATCTAAATTATTATTATTATTATTATTATTATTATTATTATTATTATTATTATTATAACTATTTCTTACCAATGTTTATTATTGTCACACTAACATTACTTATCCAACTTTCATTATTTACTTTCATGTTGTTTTATGGTCTAGATATTAATGTAATAACTATGTAAGCAATTGTATTCAATTAGAATTAGAGTCTGGCTGGGCGGAAGAGAAGGCCTTCTGGCCTTAGCTCTGCCAGATTAAATAAATAAATAAATAAATAAATAAATAATAATAATAATTATTATTATTATGTATGATTGTATGTATTTATTAACACTACAATTGGGTATACACCCGGTGGCAGTGATATTTAATGTACAATAATTACAATTACATGAAATAAAATAAAATAAACGTAAATGAAAATAAAATAAAATAAACGTAAATCTATAAATAGTAGAATAGTAGAATGGATCTTTTAGGAATATTTTAAGATGTGAGACGTGTTTTTAAGACGTGTTTTCTTCTCTCAAAAATGCTTTTGAAAAGGGGATTGTAATAAACTTTAGGCAATTCTGAAACAAATTGGTGTAGATTGTCAAATGTTGCCCATAGGAGCAAGCTCGCGCTTTAGAGCCCAGGAGAGCCTGAGCGCTTTACAGCGGAAAGGAAAGAGACAGACGAAAGATGTAGTATATGCCGCTTGGTCGAGCTATATTCAGGGATGGCCAGCACTGATTCAATAGATAAAGGGAAGAGAACTTATTAAAACTGTATCCATGTTAATTTTTAGATTTATCTGAGAAGTATAAGTGCATTATAAGAATGTAAGTTTTAATTTTAATGTTCATTTTTCACAAGTTTGCTTTTTTATTCAAAAGGAATATTTTCTCAACTTTTTTTTACAGAAAAGTGAAATTTTCAAATATGTTTGTTTAGTAGCCTTACAGGTACTAAAACAATGTTTTCGTAAATCTAGTATATCGTAAATACGTATTACTGAAGACAGTGTATTAAAATGTTTGAAAATATTCGCATGAAAAATGTTTGTAAGGAAATTAATTAACAGAGCAAATACTGTTACATCACAAACAAAAGATATGTGCCTATGTGTTGGTAAAACGTCAGCTCTATAGCTTCAGTAGATTTCGAGATAATTTAATATTCTGATAACAGAAAGTTGCGCACCAATATTACCTAAAAGCATAAGCGATAAGAGTTTTATTATGTAATATTAGTTACAGTTAAAACATATGCCTAGACAACTTTGCTTTGTACTATAATATTGTTTTGATTACTTTTATAAGGCTAAAGATACCGTCCATATCAATTTCAACTTATCATGTCATATTCAGTGTCTTTCTTTGGGATAACACTTTCTTTATGAAAGTTGTGTTTAATTCACTTAGTACAGTATAGTTGTAGTTATTATGGAAATTGTGTGAATATTCCTTCTTTACTCTTTATTATGTTATTAACGTTTAAAACACAACTCCAATATTAGGCTAAGAAATAGGTGTTAGTACTTTTGTTTTACAGACAATATAATAATAATAATAATAATAATAATAATAATAATAATAACAATGATTTATTTTAGCTGGCAGAGTTAAGGCCGTAAGGCCTTCTCTTCCACACAACCAGCAAAAGTGTATATACATATGCATGAACTTACAAAGAATTCAACAATTTGATTTAGATGAGAGTTACATGTATACAACAGTTATGTACGAATTAAACAACAAAATACTATGAACTATTAATTAAACACTGAAATAAACTGTGTAGCAGAATTAAACTAAAATACATAGAATGTTAATATATTTCAAATTATATTAGATAATAGAAAGAGATTATTATGAGACAATTTTGAAAATGCAGCACAATCAGGATGATGTCTAAAGAAAAAAGCAACAGTGTAGTCTGTAATATTTTAAATCAGTATGATTGGAGTGAAATGCTAATAAGGTTATCTTTTAAGCTGTTCTTAAAGGTGTTTGTTGTCTTGCAGCCCCTAATACTTTGTGACAAGGAATTCCATTGACGCGAGGTGGATATTGTAAAAGATGAGGAATAACAAGATGTTCTATGAAGAGGTATATTTAGCGTGCCACAGATAAGTGATCTGGTATTTACGTCGTGGTTAGAGTATAGATAAGAGAAACGAGACGAAAGGTAATTTGGTGTTGAGGTGTGCAGAATTCGAAAGAGTAAAGACAAAGAGTGTAAAGTTCTGCGTTCTTTAAGTCGGAGCCACGAGAGACTTGCGAAGGACGGTGATATGTGATCATATCGTCGGATGTTGCACACGTATCTGATGCACATATTCTGAGTTCGCTGTAACTTGACTGACAGTTCAGAACTTAGATCACTTAACAAAACGTCACAATAATCGAAGTGCGGCATTACTAGGGTTTGTACTAGGGTAAGTTTTAGTTGCTGGGGCAAGAAGTTTCTCAAGCGACTCAAACAGTGAATGGAGGAACAGATTTTTTTTATCGTTTCTTTAACTTGAAAATTCCAACTTAGATTATTATCAAAAAAGAAGCCAAGATTTTTTACGACAGATGAATAAGGGATTAGCGTGTTGTTAAGGGTAACAACTGAAAGATTACTGTTATTAAGGGAGTTAACTAAACGCTTATGTCCAATAATTATGGCTTGAGTCTTACTTGGATTAAGTGCGAGTCCGAAATTGGCGGCCCAAGTGGAGACAGTGGCTAGGTCACAATTTAACTTGTCAATCGATTCATTGATCGTATTGGGTCTGGAATGTATGTAAAGTTGTAGGTCGTCGGCATAGAGGTGATATCGGCAATACTGTAAGTTCTTTGATACGTCATTAATGTAGATAGAGAAAAGTAGTGGTCCTAATACGGAGCCCTGCGGCACTCCCGCCTTTGTGTATCGCCATAACAAACAGAAAGAAGCCATATAAAAACAACGACATAAAATTTCACGTTCCGTTTGAAGTTTGTGTACCAAAGATTTCTTAATCCAACAGGCTGCTTATTCCTCCTAGCATAACTAGCGCTTAATGCCCGCGCACGACGTCAAGGTCAGAAAAATGCGCTCGCTTTGACATCACTGCTATACACGCTCTTATATTATAAATGGATCTCTCTGAGTACATACATAGTTACAGTGTTGCTAAGAAACAATGTGTAGCACCTATCACGTTTCGTGGAATCTACAATTGTGTATTCTTAACTTGGATAAATATTGCTCTTTGTTGGTTGAACGTGGGAGCCTGTGTGACTTTTAAGTAGAACCCCGTTGTCATGCTGATAAAGCGCCAAGACTTCTCGTCATGTATATTTTTTAAACGTGCCACATTTCCTAAGAGTCCAGATGTTGACTTATTCATGGTCTTTAAAGGATATAAAAAGAAGGTAATTATTTCTGTGACGAGAATCGTTTTTCTCCCAAGTCAAAGTAAACTTTTTTAAACTCCTTTTATCATTTTATCACAGTAACTTGTACTGCTAACTTTTGGAGCTAAATGTCGCACGTTCACACCCCTTGGGGTGATGGATTTCTAGTGGAAGTTAAAATCCTTTGCAAGACTTTTTATTAAAGGAAAGTTAATTGTAACATTTAGTGTATATCTGCGGGCCAATGTCCTCATTCAAACTGAAGATAACTCTTTGGAATATTTCCGTAGCTCGCGGAGGTCACTGACGGAAAAATGAGCAAATTTAGATACGCTTAATCCCAAAAATTCTTCATTGTTTCAAGATCCTAAGGAGAAAATCGGCCTAAATCATCACAATTTAGAGTTAGTTATCGATGAGTAAGGCTCGGATTTCTATGTGATGTCACATTTTTATCCTGATCTCATGTTACATACTTAAAGTAGTTAAACACATTTATAACTTTAAGGGAATAAGGAGACACGGTATTTACTTGTCTATAAATGCATATTTTACCATATCTTAATAACTCATATTTGACCATAAATTATGTAAAGGCTAATTTTGATCACATTACAAGTAACAAACCATTTTACCAGTTATCCAAATTATATTTATAAATTTTGTTCCAATAATGGCAAGAGATTTTGTTTACGCATATTTATTTATTTATTGGCTTATTTATTTATTTATTCATTTACTGTATTTATTTATTCATTTATTCATTTGTTTGTGTATTTATTTATTCATTTATTTATTTAATTATTTATTTGTTTATTTATTTATTTATATATTTATTTATTGATTTATTTATTTGTTTATTTATTTATTTATTGGTTTATTTATTTACTTATTTATTCATTCATTTATTCATTTATTAATTTATTTATTTATTCATTTGTTTGTTTATTTATTTATTCATTTATTTATTTAATTATTTATTTATTTACTTATTTCTTTATTGGTTTATTTATTTATTTACTTATTTATTTATTTATTCATTTATTTATTCATTTATTGATTCATTTGTTTGTTTATTTATTTATTTATTCATTTATTTATTTATTGGTTTATTTATTTGTTTATTTATTTATTTATTTACTTATTTGTTGGTTTATTTATTTATTTACCTATTTACTTATTTATTTATTTATTCATTTATTCATGTGTTTGTTTATTTATATATATATATTTGTTTATTTATTTGTTTATTTATTTATTTATTTATTTATTTACTTACTTATTCATTTATTTATTTAATTATTTATTTATTTACTTATTTCTTTATTGGTTTATTTATTTATTTACTTATTTATTTATTTATTCATTTATTTATTCATTTGTTTGTTTATTTATTTATTCATGTATTTATTTATTGGTTTATTTATTTGTTTATTTATTTATTTATTTACTTATTTGTTGGTTTATTTATTTATTTACCTATTTACTTATTTATTTATTTATTCATTTATTCATTTGTTTGTTTATTTATATATATATATATTTATTTGTTTATTTATTTATTTATTTATTTACTTATTCATTTATTTATTTACTGGTTTATTTATTTATTGGTTTATTTATTTATTGGTTTATTTAATTATTTATTTATTTAATGGTTTATTTATTTATTTATTTATTTATTCATTTATTCATTTGTTTGTTTATCTATTTATTAATTTATTCATTTAATTATTTATTTATTAGTTTATTTATTAGTTTGTTTGTTTGTTTATTTATTTACTAATTTATTTATTTATTTATTTATTTATTTATTTACTGTTTGTTTGTTTGTTTATTTACTTATTTACTTATTTATTTATTTATTTATTTATTTATTTATTTATTTATTTATTTATTTACTGGTTTATTTATTTATTTATTGGTTTATTTACTTATTTTGTTTGTTTGTTTGTTTATTTATTTATTTACTTATTCATTCATTCATTCATTCATTCATTCATTCATTCATTCATTCATTCATTCATTCATTCATTTCAGAAAAAGCTGATGACGATCATCGTCTTCATAATCTAGACTAATGCCAATTTTCTGCACATACGCTGTGTCCGATTCTATTTGTAATCTTCTGTTTTATTATTCAGATAATATATGTGTACTTCTAATTTTATCCGTTCTTGTACAACCTTTCGCGTTGAGCAAATATTTCATCTCAGCATTTGGTATTTTATTGCGCAACAATCCAGTTTTTTTTAATCATATACAGGGTACGGGGGCTACTATAAATTTATATGGGCCTAATATTAGTCTAGAAACTTTTCTACTTTCATTTTTAGGGTTCTACTAATTACACCACATATTTTCTGGGATTATTTAATTTCTCTTTAATATCTTTACCACATTATCGCATCCCACTCATCTGAGGGGGATTATTTACGCTATAATTTATTGTCTATTTGAATTTTAGATCTCAAAGTCCTTTTCCTAAAATTATCATTATTATTATTATTATTATTATTATTATTATTATTATTAACAATAATAATAATAATAATAATATTATTATTATTATTATTATTATTATTATTTTAATACAATCTTTTTATCTTACTCTGATATTTTCACATCCTAAACTTGTAAATATATCCTCTATTAAATTGAAATATCATTTGTAAGAAATATAGGCTACCGAAATAATAGTACATAATGCAACGAACCTATAATGGTAGTAATTAAGACGCAAGTATGTTTGTTTATGAAACGAGCGCAAGCGAGTTTCATAATTTTCATACGAGCGTCTTAATTACCATTATAGGCAATTTTCAAACGACTTTTTATGCTCGACCATATTTCTAACTTGAAATTATTCAAAATTAGGTCATGTTATGGTTATGTGCGAGCTGACCTGAATTGTGAGATGTGCGCAGACGCGAAAGTATTGATTTTTTCCGAGGCCAAATGTCACTGACCTTGATAGAGAATAAGATGAACATTAGTCTGATATAACCTGGAAATTGATTTAGAATTGAAAAACCAGAAGACAAATTGAATTTATTTGAATATTATTTACAATTAACGCTAATTATTATAGTAACAGAACATAACCTTCTGCGACAGTATTGGATGTCCAGCCTCCGTGACTTTTCGTCAATTCTCTTTCGATTGCATATCCGAGAATAATCGATACTTGCGGTTTTATAACGGTACAAAGCTGACTTGTCATTGGCTGAACACCTCAACTTTAATGAATAGGTGTACTTTAATGAGGTGCATTAAAGGGCTACTACCAGGTGTATAATTACTACATTTCGGCATGGTCGAGCATAATAGTACATTGTGCAACGAGCCTATAATGAAGGTAATTAAGAAGCGAGTATGGATATTTATGAAACGAGCGCAAGCGAGTTTCATATTTTTCATACGAGCTTCTTAATTACCATTATAGCCGAGTTTCATACGACTTTTTATGCTCGACCATATTTCTAACTTGATATTATTAATTTTATTGTATCTGACCTGGAGCAATGTCCCGTATGTCGTGAGATGTGCGCAGACGCGAAAGTATTGATCTTTACCGAGGAACAGATGTCCACATTGACCTTGCTAGGCCATAAGAACCTATAGAGATAACATTGAAATTAAATTAGACATTGAAAAACGAGATGGCAAATTGAATTTATTTGAATATTATTTACAATTAACGCTAATTATTATAGTAACAGAATATAACCTTCTGCGACAGTATTGGATTCCCAGCCTCCGTAACTTTTCGCTAATTCTCTTTCGACTGCATATCCGAGAATAATCGATACTTGCGGTTTTATAACGGTAGAAAGCTGACCTGTCATTGGCTGAACAGTTGTAACCTGAGTCGTCATTGGCTGAAAGACCTGACCTTTAATGAGTAGGTGTACTTTAATGACATGCATTAAAGGTCTGCTACCAGGTGTATAGTTACCACATTTCGGCATGGTCGAGCATAAATATAATTATAGTACTGCTATCGAGATATTATAAAATATTAGATTTTGAACGAAGTTGTATTGAATTTTTTTCGATATGTATTCAAGACTACTTCAATCATGTAGGCCTAATTTTGGCTCTCCAAAGTTTGTGATTGTTTATAGTTTAATGCAAGGCATTCAGATAATTTTAAGCAGTTTGTATTTGAAATTGTACTTTCAAAGGCCCCCGGAGAAAAATTAATTTCAAAGCTATTCCTCAGGAAGCTGAGCAGTATAACAAAGCGAGCCCGGGTGCTACAGGCGAAATTCTGCATCGGATGGTTCAATGTGTTATACGAGCGCTTGTGTCTATTTCGCTTAAAATATGAATACCGATGTAATTTTTCATAGCAGGCTTATCTCTAGCACCGCAGTTAAATTTACACACCCATTTATTTACAAAAATCAATAACTTCCAACATTCTCTTTCCAAACCAAAGCCTTTTAAACGCAGGCTCACAGAAACCTAGGCGAATGTTTTGTTATATAAAGGGTTTTAAAGCTAGCAGTCTCTGCCTTCTACAGACTGAGAACGCAGTGGAATCCATTTGTCCAAGAACAAGTTCACCGAAGTGTGGAAAGAAAATTCTCGATGCGTTGTTTTAAAGGAAGATGAATATTATTTGTGCATGATTTATCAGATCAGTGGTAAGAATATTAAGAAAAGGACATGCCAGAAACTTCAAAACTTCTACACAAATAATCGAAGATTGTAATAAAACTTTTTACTTGGTTGTTTAAGAACGCTGTATCAGTTACCGGATTATTTAGCTTCGGTATCAGCTTCTTGTCTACGCAGATGACGTGAACATGTTAGCAGAAAATCCACAAACGATTTGGAAAAACACTGAAATTTTGCTTGAAGCAAGTAAAGCAATAGGTTTAGAAGAAAATCCCGAAAAAGACAAAGTATATGATTATGTCTCGTGACGAGAATATTGTACGAAATGGAAACATAAAAATTAGAGAATAATTTCTCCTTCAAAGAGGTGGAAAAATTCAAATATCATGGAGCAACAGTAACAAATATGAATGACACTCGAGAGCAAATTAAACGCAGAATAAATATGGGAAATGCGTGTTATTATTCGGTTGAGAAGCTTTTATCATCCAGGCTGCTGTCAAAAAATTTGAAAGTTAGAATTTATAAAACAGCTATATTACCGATTGTTCTGTATGGTTGTGAAACTTTTACTCTTACTTTCACAGAGGAACAGAGATTAAGAGTGTTTGAGAATAAGGTTCTTAGGAAAATATTTGGGGCTAAGAGGGATGAAGTTACAGGAGAATGGAGAAAGTTACACAACACAGAACTTCACACATTGTATTCTTCACCTGACATAATTAGGAACATAAAATACAGACGTTTGAGATGGGCAGGGCATGTAGCACGTATGGGCGAATCCAGAAATGCATATAGAGTGTTAGTTGGGGGGTCGGAGGGATAAAGACCTTTGGGGAGGCCAAGTCGTAGATGGGAGGATAATATTAAAACGGATTTGAGGGAGATGGGATATGATGATAGAGACTGGATTAATCTTGCCCAGGATAGGGACCGATGGCGGGCTTATGTGAGAGCGACAATGAACCTTCGGGTTCCTTAAAAGCCATTTGTAAGTAAGTAGGAATTGGTGATGGCGAGCTGATATTTGTCGACATGAGGTCAAGGATTCGCAATAGATTAGCTTACTTTCGCCTTACTTAAAAATAAACCAACCAGGTAATCAGTCTAACCGGGGTTCGAACCCACACCCGACAGCAACCCCGGATCAGCAGGCAAATGCGCTATCGCCTGGACTACGCCGGTGGCTGTAATAATACTAATTAAAGCAATAAGAATAAATATTGTTAATGTGTGAAATATTAGGCCTAATATTGAGTAGCCTCTGTTTTATTTAACTTATAATCGTACGATATTATACTAGAAATTAAAAAAAAATAACTTTATAATTTACGGGATAATCTCTACATTTCTAAAATATTTTTGCTGATTACATTGTTAGAAATCTAATCTGTATTATGTCCACTAAGTAATATTGAATCGAACTATTTCAAATATGTGTACTGTGCAAATTTCCACTATCCTTCTCAGTCGTGAGATATATATTTTTGAAGTTCAATATAATTCTAGATTTCAAAAAAGTCACTGAAATGAGGTAAAATGATGAAAAAATTCTGCAGGTTATAGGTATAGCACAAATGCCGGTATATTACACTATATTTCGGGTCTCTGCCCATAGGCCTACATTTTATAATTTTTTACCCTTAAAATATAACGTTTACTGTGTACTTCCTTCGAAAGCACGTCCTACGATGCCTTGGCGTTGAGTTGCTGGCCGCCATTTTAATTTAAAAATACTTGAAACTCGCATTACAATGATTGAATCGATCCTCTTATACTTCCTGTAAGGAGCGAGCATCAGCAGCTATAAGAGCAATTTGTAATATCAAGGACATTACAAGACTAAAGCTAGAGACAGCCATGCAACTATTCGAGACAGTGATCACCCCAATCGCTAGCTACGGGCTAGAACTAGTATGGGAGAAGCTTTCGGCGAGCGACATGGAGAGGCTGGAGAAAGTAAAAACTAGATTCATGAAGAGGGCACTAGGTGCAAGCAAATATACACCGAGCAGAATGGTCTACATGTTGGCCAGAGAAACACCATTCCTGGAGGACCTGCGAATCAGGATGATGCTGACAGCAACGGAACCATACAAGGAGGTCGCAGAGAGAAGAAAACAGAAGGAAAGAGAGATAGAAAAAGAATTCTTCGCAACAGACGCCATGACGAACAGGGAGTGGACCAGCAGCAACCAACCACAAAGACATGCTATTATAGGATTGGCCACGCACGGTTTCCACCATAAATTGTGCAAGACAGTGAAGTTCCACCAACCGAGTGACTCGTGTGAATGCAAGTTATGTGAACAAAAGTGCGGCAGATATCACTTCAAACAGTGTAGAAGATGGACGGGGTCGTTGAACGACTTGATAAAACAATAATGTGTATTATCAATGCTCTTTCGAGCGCTTTTTTTTTTTTTTTTTTTTTTTTTTTTTTTTTTTTTTTTTACTTCCTGTAAGCCCCAAGAGATGTCAGGAGCTTGACAAGCACAGAAGAGAAGTGGTCGATAACGATTTCACCTTGTTACAAATTGCAAATAAATGCATTAAGTATAGAATATTGACATATGGAGCAGGCAAATATAAAAATCACTCTTGAACCTTAAAGAAGAGTAGGGGCGAAAGAAAAAACCACATACCATCAACTTCCTAAGTGTCCAAATAGTTGGTTTTATATAATATTGCTATTTGTTACTCTGTAATTTGCCAATTATAGCTACATTTTACATTTTTTCTATGATACTTATACTTAACTATTTATCATTTATTTTATTTTGTATTTTTCATTTATATCTATATCTGTGTCTTTTATTTAGGTAGTATCTATTTGTCTGTTTTTTTTTCTTTTCTCATTTTCCATTTTAATTTGTATTTACACTTGTTTCTTGCATTTATATCTGTTTCATTTGTGTTCTTTTTTAAACGAATATCTGTATTATCTATTGTAATTGGGGCTTTGCCCTGTTATAATAATTTATTTTATTTTTATTTATTAATTTAGAATATTAACGTGCAAAACAACAGCAGAAGGCCAATTACAGTTTAGCACAGGTACAAAACGAAACAAAACAACAAATGATGATGAGAATGAATGATAGAAAATGGCAATGAGATGAAATACAATCAATATAATAGTAATAAAATAAAATGTATTACAAATGAATTAATGAAATCATATAAATGAAGACAGGAATCATATAATTAATATTGTAAAGTTATGCAAATGACGAGAATAGTATGATACAT
>JAJSOF020000029.1:5067500-5102500 GCA_025594305.2 Periplaneta americana
GAGGGTCTCGTGTGTTGCAATACTTGCACTTGGTGATAAATCGCCCGCTCGCAGCCATGCACACGGTCTGAGATTCTGTTACGCCCGACCTGTCACAAACTCTACATTAGTTTCCTGGTAATGGAAAAGTTGAGAAAGCTTGTGTTTAACAGGAAAAGTTGGACACCAAATCCTTTAATCCTAGCACGTTACCAGCACCCAAAAATAGTCACCCGAGTGGCCGAAACGTCAACTAACTCTAACGCCAACATTTGATGTTAGTTGGCGGTTGTTAATCTAGCACTCCAGGAATGGCGGTCAGAGCAGCACTAAAACTTGCATATCGGGATCAGCAGATAGCCGATAACACTATGTTGCGGCATGTTCAGATTCATATGGTGCTTGTAACACAACTCACATCCAAGATGATAAAATTGCTTTTACGTTTTACCGGATTTGGATAAATAATTGAACTGTATGGAATTCCAAACGGAGATGAGTGTAGTAATGAATTATGTGGCTAGCTCAGATAGCAGTAGTTGGGAAAATTAACATTATGGACTCGAATACAGTTACATGAACGTCAGGATATAGGGATAACCACAAACAATGCTATCTATTTTGCTCATTACAAATTTTACTAATGGTAACCTCATAAAATCACGTTTGAGAGAAGATATATAAAACGAAGCGTCTACTAATATTTTCCTACATGATATTATACAAAAGATTATATTCTATATGTCAAAATATTTACTTATTGTCTACTTATTTACTTACTTATTGGCTTTTAAGGAACCCGGAGGTTCATTGCCGCCCTCACATAAGCCCGCCATTGATCCCTATCCTGAGCAAGATTAATCCAGTCTCTACCATCATATCCCACCTCCCTCAAATCCATTTTAATATTATCTTCCCATCTATGTCTCGGCCTCCCCAAAGGTCTTTCTCCCGCCGGCCTCCCAACTAACACTCTATATGCATTTCTGGATTCGCCCACACGTGCTACTTGCCCTGCCCATCTCAAACGTCTGGATTTAATGTTCCTAATTATGTCAGGTGAAGAATACAATGCGTGCAGTTCTGTGTTGTGTAACTTTCTCCATTCTCCTGTAATTTAATCCATCTTATCCCCAAATATTTTCGTGATGCATGTAACATTAAGGAAGCCGTTTGTTTTAAGTTCGCATTTATAGACTGGGGGGGGGGGAAAGACAGAAGACGTATATCACTGCCTGCTGGAGTATAGTAAACAGAGAAAACATTCTAAAGCAACAATGTTGAAGATAGATATTTTTGTTTTCCAAAATTGCCGTCATTGAACAGAAACCAAGATGGAGATTTCATTGCAACTAATTAGAAATTCCTCTTTCAGGTATGTAATAAACGATCTTCGCACAAAATAATGTACGATACACGAGCGGTATGTTTTCTTTCAATTCTCGGAAATTAAAAAAGCTCAACTACGTTTCGCTTTTTCAAACTTTTCCTCGAACATGAAAACTTCAACATACCGCTCTTGTAACGCATATTACTATTTCAAAAGTTTTAAACATTTTAATAGAGGCATTATGCTTAACAATGGGGCTTTTCATTCTGTTGCTAAGAAACCTGTGCATAGGTGTGTCATTAGTTATTTTCCATCACCTAAGATCTCAGAGAAATCTGTATATGTTATTTCACAATGGAAGTAAAAATAAATTGTAGATTGTGTACAGAAACGCGTGACTCGGTGATATAAAAACCTTAAGAATATTCACCACCAAATCGCTGGGGAGAATCAAGAGGGTCTAGAAAAGGGCTTCTTTTCCATTTGTGATAAATGCAAGAGCAGAAATGCAAGAGTAGTTCCTTCCATTATTCACTCTTTAGAATCAAGTGGCCGTACAACCAATGTTAGTACTTTCATTCATTCAAACCAGTTGTATCTAAGAAATATTCAGACCAGATGCTAAGAATTAGCATTGTAACCTTATATCATGACATAGGGAGTTACCTGGCTACCTATTGCTGTGATTTCTGCTTGAGCATGTATTCTCGTGAACGTATAAATAATCTCGACATAGTATGGAAAAAAGTGATAGTTAAGTCATAGCAAATAACAACAAATGACAGGCGCTTTTGCGAAAAATGCATACTTTTCATATTTAGAAATAAAAAGTTGATGAGAATGATAAATAATTGACAGAAAACAATGTGTATTCTAGGGGTGGAACTCATAGTCGTCACTTATAAATGAGTGAACCCTTAAGTGGTTTCTTATACTCATTTCTAATTCATAGTTGTCCCTCATTCACATAATGAGTGATTACTTAAGTGAGCTGATCTGTACCCTTAAGTGACCACTCATTTTCAAAATGGATACTCAGAATGATTTTGAGGATTTTGTGGAGTTTGTTGAACGAAATGAGGAAAATATACGTGTCCCAAAAAGGTATATTAGAGACATGGAGAATCCTCTGGAAATGTGTAAGTAAACTGGAATTTAAGGAGCGATATCATTTTCAGATCAATTCGAAGTTGTTGCTCTAGCCAAATTGAGCGTTATTTATTTAATTATTTATTTATTTATTTACTTACCGGTACTTATTTATTTATTTATTTATTTATTTATTTATTTATTTATTTATTTATTTATTTATTTATTTATTTATTTATTCATTTATTTATATAACAGGGCAAAGTCCCAATTACAATAGACAGTACAGATATTTTTTAAAAAAACATAGAATTGCATACAACATGAAAAAAGAGATAAAACGGATACAAGTGTAATTACAAATTACAAATTAAAAAAAAAAAACAAATAGATACTACCTAAATAAAAAACACAGATCTAGATATAAATGAAAAATACTAAATAAAAATAAATTAAAAAGAATTAAGTATAGATATCATAGCCAAAAATGTAAAATGTAGCTATAATTGGCAAATTATAGAATAAATATAACACTATGTTAATAAATTCAGTATACAATATTATATAGTAGGCCTAATAGGCTTAATTTATTTATTTAAGAAATTCACCACTACAGAACATGTGTTCCAATTAGTAGGATATCTGATTATAACTATGACTAACATGCAACTAGAATTTAACATATCATGAAACTATTGCTGTATACAACTTATTCAGTACAATAATATTGATAACTCGTTGTTATAGCAACTCCACATGTAGAGCTGCTTTCGATTAGTTCAATGGGAGTCAGCTTTTGTTATGACGTCATGTCCGGCAGCTGTAAGTGAGCACTCATTATGTGAAAATAAGTGTTGTCTATGAATTCGGAATTGACTTAAGGGTTCCCTTATTATAAGCAAACACTTATTACTTAAAGGGTTCACTCATTTTATAAGTCACGACTATGAATTCCACCCTAGGTGTGTTGACCTATAGGTGTGTAGATGTGGCAAGAATTTAACTGTGACATTTGGGATACCCATGGACTGAAGTGAAGCGAAATCATTCAGGTCACCATTTTCAATTACAGGAAGTTGAAAGACAACTCAAGTGATAAAATACTTGTATTGTAACCTAGTTTTTCAAAGCCATTAGTGGATTAATGGAAAACGCGTCTAGCCGTAAAACCACGTGGCCCGGGTTCAAATCTCGGTCGGGGTAAGTTACCTGGTTTAGCTTTCTTTTTCCGGGGTTTTCCCTCAACACAATACGAGCAAATGCTGGGTAACTTTCGGTGCTGGACCCTGGACTCATTTCACCGGCATTATCACCTTCATTTCATTCAGACGTTAAATAACCTGAGATGTTGATACAGCGTCGTAAAATAATCTACTTTAAAGCCATTAAATCATTTCTCCTGGACCAGAGTTCCTATGCTTACATTTATTCATAGACTTTGGAGGGAATACCTTCAGATTCGGGATCTTAAGAAATATATTCTGGAGGAAAATACCTGTGACAAAACCTTGGATCCAAGTTTTGACAACATTCATAAAAAGAATTATATACTTCAGTTCGTGCTAGTGTTCGTCATGTTAACAAATCCTCTTCCTTCACACATGCAGTATCATAATCATAACGATTTTCAATTCACAGCTCCCCTAAGGAGACTTTGGACTGCTGTTACACTTTCCAATTTTGCAAGCCACAACACAAATTTCGCTAGTTCCCCTGCAGCAAACTGTGTTTTGTTTATTCAGTCGATGCTAAGTGACAGTTTGTCTTCTTTTGTTCGTAAAAACCACTGCCAGCTGGATCCAGTGGCGGAAAGATGCTTATTGTAGGAATAAATTGTCTAAATTTCGGCCTTCATGATGTATCAACAATGCTTTCGTGCTCTTTTTTCCACGACCTCGTGAAAGTCGAGACTACAACGTAAAGGAGAAGCGAAGCGAGCATCAAGTCGGCCGTGCTACAACAGACAAGAATATGGAACAATTGACTGTAGAAGATTGCATTTAATATTATACATGAATGTTTGATCTGATATAATTTTACTTATTTTTTTAAATTAATTTAACATCCACTTGTCCGATTTTAATGTAGCCTATGTTCTTCTCCTGGTTATGAAGGTTAAATGTGCAAACTTTGGCAAATATCGGTCAAAGCGTGTAGATTTGTATAGAGTACATACATACATAACATACATATATACATACATAGCCATATTGACTTTCATATATAAGACTTTGTCTTTAAAAAGTAAAGAAAAATAAATTCAACAAAATTAAATATACATTTACAATAACATATTAAATAAAATTATTTAATAACTAGCCGTAACCGTGCGCTCCGCTGCACCCGTTAGAAATAAATATAAAGTAATTACATAATTAAAATAGGACGTTTGATCCAGGGAATATTCGTGTTTGATAGAAGGATAAATCGTTTAATATGTTACTTAATGTAAATTATATTTAAATAATTAAAATGGAATCATTTTGGTCCAGAGAGCACTCTTTTGGTGCAATGACAATTCCTTTAACATGTTTCTTAATTTTTATTACATGAATCCATAGTTCAATGAACATTGACATCATTTAGATTTAATGTGTATACTTTATTTTACTTGTTATATGTTTCCATTGAATCATGGTAATAACTTAATTTTAACTCTTGTTTTCTACGTATTCAGTAAATGGCGCTTGGCCCACTATGGTTCTGAACCCTTCAAATAACTTAAATAACTTATATTATATTATATATTATATTATATAAAAAGTGTGTTGATAACGGATGTACCCCGATAAGTAAGTTTTCAATTTGTTATGGGGGCTCTTGAATCTCAGAAGGAACAAATTTTATTTTACAACAGGGCAACAATCTGCTTGGCTCATTACCCAAATTTTTTGCATTGCATTTAATGCATATGTATTTTAACTAGATTCAATTGAGCATAGTTAAAATTTGGATTATAAAATAATGAAATGCTAAGCTAACATATTATTACTGCATACTAAATCAATACACTCTCGTTGTTCGTTAAATTCTCTGAGATAAACATTTTTTTAAGAAATACAGGAAACGAATACACAGAATAGCCTATCAAGTTTTCTGTGCATAAGAAGCTATTTTAATCTTACCTGTCCTTAATTCACTCAGAAGTTACTGTAATAACATTAAAGCATTATGTCCATCTAGAGAAACTACACTTTCCAATGGTGAAATAATAATTAATTATACAAATCGGTTAATTTAGCTTCCGATATTGCTTCATACAAACACAGAAACATTTTCTGTAGGCTATGATTCATAGCTTTAGATTGTTGTTGACCAAGGCCCCTTATAGACGAAGTCATTTGTTTATTTCATTACACGGCCTTAGATGGCAGTTATTTTAATTTTAAAACTCATTTATCTCATTAAATATCAGTCCTATCAAACTTTTTCAAAGAATAAAACTTATCGGAAATGATTTTTAAAGAAATTTTTGTTATGTAACATTTTTCATAACAATCAATAATAAGCGAGATATTTCGATTTCTTTAATTCAGGCCCCCTTATAACCCCCCCTTTTAAATAATGTATTTTGAATGCCATATAGCCTGTAATCTAAGTTACAACGTACTTAATTTATATTCCAATTTTCATCGAAATCCGTTCAGCCATTATCGCGTGAAAAGGTAACAAACATACAGACAGACAGACAAACAAAAATTTCAAAAAAGCGATTTTCGGTTTGAGGGTGGTTAATTATATATGTTAGGACCAATTATTTTTGGAAAATCAAAAATCATCAGAAAAATTTCGGCTACAGAATTATTATTAGTATAGATTACACAAGTAGGCCTACAAAATAACATTACATTTTGAGTTTATGGTTTTCTTGTTTTTATGTCTTTTTCTTCTTTATGCATCATCACTATTGTTGCTAGAGTCATCTTCAACATTGTATGATGATGTCCTGGCTTTATTCAGCATTGAGTTCAACCAACTTTGGCCATCTCCATCTAAAAACTGTAAGAGGTCTCCCAAGTCCTTCGCCTTGGAGGGTTCCAAAGGCACCGAGTTCATTTGTGTTGCACTCAAAAGTTTCAGCTGCGACACTTCCAAATGCTGAAGGAATCAAATGATGCAGATCATGAGGTCAAGCTGAAAATCCCCCTGATGTGCTGTATTGCACTTGTTAATACTTTTGCATCATGACTGTATGAGGACGATTTAAGTGTGTACCCGCTTTTATCATTGAGGATGTCACCTGGAACCAGTTTATTCTGAACCGTTTGGTTCACAAGCTTCCTTTTTTCCCTATATTTTCGGTCACGAATTACTGCTGCAACTGACAACCTGAAGCAGGCCTAAACATAGAATATTAGCCTGCTACCACAGTCTACTATATACAGTCGCGAAGCTCAATATGTAGTAAAAATGCAAACATGGATAGTTGCCCACCACTAGGATCGCTACTATCGCCTCATCATCGCAGATCTCTCTCCTAGCAGCCGACAAAATATGTTACACTTTCATTGTGTTCTTTTGGAAAAATTAACACCTTCCTTCCATTATTGAAATATTAAATGCATAAAATCAATTATTATTTTAATGAAGTATATTAAATTCCACCATAAACTCGAAGGTACCTGCAAGAAATAGCTTAATATTATTTTTGTTTGTGCAAAACGAACTGAAATTTACTATAATAGCTTCACTCATTCAAGATTATAGCGAAATTAACTATGAAACCAATAAATATTAATTTGCATTTCCTTTTACAACAATAATAATGGAAATATGAATTAATGGAGTAACTTCTGTGTACCGGTACTTGTAGTGTAGGATTACGTAGTTAAAGTGGGATGAGGATAAGCAATAATAATCACACCAGAATTGGAAATAAAACGTGATTAATAAATTTTATTGTAACAGATGTTTTCTACGTCTCTATTAGAGTAACAAATAAAAATAACAATAACAGCTATAATTAAAAACATATCCTTTGAAAAAAAAGTAGGTCTAAGCAATAATAATCCTACCAGAATTGAAAATAAAACGTAATCATTAAATTTCATTAAAACGAACTTAATTTTTCTAAGTCTCTAGTAAAATATTATTCCAATTATTGTATTTTAGCCATTAACATTTTCATTACAACCAATAACGAACATTTCACAAGCATCAATGTGAAATACGCAACGAGCTAGCACTCGATGGAAATACGATTCAGTCCAAAGTCGACCATGGACAGTCTATTGTTTCTAGTTGCTAACCGCTTGGAGCGCTTTATCTCGAGATTTGCAAAAAATCACCTCAAGTTTCGCGACTGTATATAGTAGACTGATACTACAATACGTGGCTGCCGCTGTAGTAGGTGCGTTTACTAGTTCAACGTAAACATGTAACATTGTGTCTTGTGTTACGTGTTGAAGCTAGACTTACGAAAATTTACTACAGTGTACTATACCAATTCAACTATATAATCCCTTGATCGTCTTGAAACGGTCTTATAAGGGTATACGCAGTTATTCGGGTGAAGTCCTCAACCATGCAAATAACAGAGAAAGCATTACAATTCTATAAACCGTCTTGTATATGTTTAGTTGATCTTGAAGAGATTGGCAAGTTAGATTTGAGCGCCGTTTTAAAAATTTTGAATATGAATGTTCCGAATAGTGTAATACAACTAATACAGGGCATTTATTTTAACAATTTTAATCAAATTAAAGGATAATTATTCGATAGAATTCCTATAAGGAGAGGCGTCAGGTAAAGCGTTACTCAGTACTTTTCTATTTAATTTAGTGGTGGATAAGATAATTGGTAATATGAAATATTGATATGGATATAGAATGGGGGATAAGGAAAGTGACATGTTATGCCTACGAAGTGGTTCTTAAACCAGAGTTCAAGGATAATCTACAACTTTTGTACCACCTTCATCTTCACTACCAAAAATTTAATATGAATATATCTGTTAATAGAACAATAATTAATAAAAGACCATTGCAATAAGCATTAGACACTGATAATAAAATGCTAGAGTAGGTCATGAATTTTAATGACTTGTGTGTTAACGTTACCGGTCGAATGTTTAAATGTTATGTTTTATTTAACGACGCTCGCAATTGCAGAGGTTATATCAGCGTCGCCGGATGTGCCGGAATTTTGTCCCGCAGGAGTTCTTTTACATGCCAGTAAATCTACTGACATGAGCCTGTCACATTTAAGCAGACTTAAATGCCATCGACCTGGCCCGGGATCGAACCCGCAACCTGAAACCCAACTGAAGAAATAAATGGCCCCTCATTTTGAAGCTTGGAACCCAAAGTTTTTCGGAAAAGTGGTAGTTTTCAGTGAAATGTCAATTTTCCTACATAATTTTCCTATTTTCCAAAATCCATCTGTTGTCAGTTTTCAGAACTAATTTTATCGAATCACGGCCGACTTGATTGAATTTCGGAACAAAACACACACTACAATAAACAATAGGCTATTACACGAAGGCTACACCTATAGGATTGCCGACATATTTAGAACTCAATTCAATTTGTTATTAAAAACTCATTCTGCATTGTATAATAATTTTCTCAGTACGGCTGTGTATTGATATTCAAATCTATGAAACTTGAGGTGGTTTGATGACATTATAATTAGAAATGAAATATTATTACAGTTAATATCATGATGCGTCTATTTTTCATTAATTGTACATAATATTGATGCTATATTGATGACATGAAAGGGAAACGTTTTGAGATTATGTAAGTAAATGTAGAGAATATCTTAATTTAGATCTTCATTTCTATAATTTACTGAGTGGCTGCTATATATAACTACAAAACTTAAGTAAGATAATAATATTGTTATTAAAAATCAAATATTTTTACACTTATTAACCCAGTGGGGTTGGGTCTTATTTATATAATTAATGGCGGTGTAGTGTAGATATTGATATGTGTCATTGTCTTCAGTATTGGCTCGAGAGAGCGCAAAAATTACAGTTCCTAAGGAAAGATTAAAAGGTATTACTTACTGATAAAATAAGAGGCCTAGAAAATTTTGTAGTCTCCAGATAATTTCAGCAAGATCTCTTAGTAGAATAAAATGATTTGATGCTCTACATTTCAAGTTCTACATGCAGCAGCTATACGATAATGCTATTGTTCGAAAGCTTAGCAAACCTGACATTTTTTCACTTTTGCCTACAATCCTCAATGACCTGAAATAGCTACTGCTATTGTCCTGACATTGATACTTGCGTTTAGGCGTTGAAACTCAAAAACTGTAGTTGGATAGGTTCAAGAAAAAGTATTTGGCCTAAAAAAATCCATTCAGAGGGAGTATGTTTCATTATTATGGAAACAAATAACTGTCAAAGAGATACACTTCATTGAAAATAAATCTGAAAAATTTTTATTTGAACGTCTAACGAACTTAGTTTGCAGCAGCATTTGCTGCACAAGCCACTAGTAATAATAATAATAATAATAATAATAATAATAATAATAATAATAATAATAATAATAATAATAATACTTACTTGTGGCTTTTAAGGAACCCGGAGATTCATGAATAACTGATACACTGTACCCTTATGCTCCCATTTTTTCTCCATTATCTGTCGAATACAAAATATCTGATCAATAGTTGATCTCTGACATCTATACCACACTGATGATCCCCAATAATTTCATCTACATATGGAGTTAATTTTCTCAAAAGAATATTGGACAAAATGCAAAGCACGCTATTAATATTATAACATTATCATTATTATTATTATTATTATTATCATTATTATTATTATTAATATTATTATTATTATTATTATTATTATTATTATTATTATTATTATTATTATTATTATTACTAGCTGGAAACACCCGGCATTTCACGTGTTTTCATTTTTGCTTCCATTTTTAATTGAACTGGTTGTTAGATGTTTCGGAAATCTCGGAAACTTAATTATAGGCAACCTCGTTCATAAAGATGAATCTTTACATAGCGTCACTAACATGAAACAATTATGCCTACCAGGGTTAACTCAATTTAAAACAGCTGTAGATCAGGCACCGAGAACAAAACATTGTATCATGAGCCTTGTGTTTAACTTCTTTTTAATTTAATTATATATATATATATATATATATATATATATATATATATATATATATATATGTACTGTACACGTTTATATTTTTATTTTGGTTTATTTATTTAATCTGGTGTAGTTAATGCCACTAGACCATCTCTTCTACATCACTATAAATAAAATAATATAATAGAAAAATCGAACTATAAACAAAGTAAAACCAACGAAAATATATACAGGCTACAGTCACACGAACTTTAAATGAGTTAGCATTGTCTTGAAGTTCAGAAAAAAAAAGCAAAAACACACCCCTTGGACCCTATACACCACATAGCGTTGACCCAATGTTCTACAGATCTCACAATTCATCTCTGGTGGCCAGTGACTGTTAAATTTCAAGTGCCTTATATTATTCGTGAGCGTTAGAGTATTAAAAAGCATTACAACCTTTCTGCTATCTCTTTTCCTCCCCACGCAAATTTGACGTTACACAGAGGCAGAGATAAAAAGATATAAGATCCGTACATTGATGTGAAGCTGTCCTGACACACATTTCACGTAATTTCATGACTATATGTGCTTGAACTTCAGAGAGAACTGACGATAAATAGGGAATTCCCTTGTTAACAGTCTTACCTCGTTGGGGTGTCATCGTGAGCAAAAATATATCTCTCTATCGGTCATACCAAAGAATCAATATGTACGTCATGTAATTTAATTTACATTCGATTTTTTTTACCCCTTGACCTCTGTACGTAAGTTTATGTCATACTTTTTTTTTTTTTTTTTTTTATGACTTGAGAAATTTTGTCTCAGAAATTAAGAACATATTAATTTTATTATATCTTATTTTGTATACAAAATGAAGATACAATATATAAGTTCGCAATAAGTCACATTTTAACATAAATAATAATATTGTGGGATACGTATATTTTAGAAATTAAGACATTGTTCTTTCCACAATGATTAACTGATTGGCAACGTGATTGTACAGATAGAATCTCGCAGTAGCACATTTTCGGACGTGAACAATATTTAGAGAGACATATAATTTAGAATTAATAACATGTTATTTTCCCGGGCTTACGTACATTCACATTTAGAATTAATAACATGTTATTTTCCCGGGCTTACGTACATTCACATTTAGAATTAATAACATGTTATTTTCCCGGGCTTACGTACATTCACATTTAGAATTAATAACATGTTATTTTCCCGGGCTTACGTACATTCACATTTAGAATTAATAACATGTTATTTTCCCTGGGCTTACGTACATTCACATACTAACATTAGCAACTTAAAAAAAAAAATATCATTGAGTTGCTTTTTGATATGTGTAAAATGCTTTAGTAGTAGTAGTAGTATTTATTCCATATTTATAAACCCTATTTTACATATAGTATATTAGGGTTATATTTTTAAACTAATCATAACAAATTGAAACTTACAGACTACCATACAATAAATATACACTTGTAAGAGTGTAACATATATAAATTAATTAGATTAATGTCTTGAAATTACAGTCGAAAAACATAGAGAATTTAACATGAATAGCATGTTGCACTTATAGATAATATTATGACACTTAGCTAATATACACACATACACACATACATACATACATACATACATACATACATACATACATACATACATACATACATGCTTACTTACGTATGTAGAGACATAATATATAGATACATATGGTGAATAAACATTAATTTGATTGAAGGCTTGAAATTATAATCGAAATACCTAGAGAATTTAACATTAATAGACATGTTGAACTTGTAGATCATATTAAGACATTTCGCTAAAATATGTACATTTGTAGACATAATATAACAACATGTAGACATATATTTATAAATATGCACATGCATACATACATACATTCATACATACATACATACATACATACATACATACATACATACATACATACATTCATACATACATACATACATACATACATACATTCATACATACATTCATACATACATACATACATACATACATACATACATACATACATACATACACACATACATACATACATACATACATACACTCACACACAGATATATATATATATACACACAGCAAGATGTACGTCAGTAACAGATAATTGGAAAGGATGAACAATATTAAATACCTTGGACATTCATTATGCCTTATTATCCCCTCCTTCGCATAAAAGTATGCATATAAAATATGTATAGGTGTGTCCACTCGAAAGCAAGCTGCATAGTTGGGAATGTGAAAAACGCGGAATTTCAAAGTTAATAGGGTAAACTACGGTCTGTTGGACAGTCGGGCATGTTGGACACTTCATACTTTAACGTGTTACCTCGCCACTTGTGGGCACCACATTCTGCTAGAAGTCAATGACGGAAGTAGCCACGAATGGGGTACTTCCGTCATTGACTTCTAGCAGAATGTGGTGCCCACAAGTGGCGAGGTAACACGTTAAAGTACAGAGTGTCCAACATGCCCGACTGTCCAACTGACCCTAGTTTACCCTATTGCAACTTTGCGCGACTGTTCCTAAGCTTTATTTTAATATGACCATTACAAATGCTAGTCCCTATCAAAAAAATTGCAATTGCTTATATTCGAAAGGCAAGTTAGTAGGTATCATAGGAAGACGTGAGATAAAAACATCTTCTCATTATGTTTAGCTGTTAATATTGTCACAACTTATATTACCTTTCTTTCTAACACCAATTCTTGATCCATTGCATAATTTTGGCATGCCAATATTTCGCAATAGTTCCGGTACTATTGGTGATTCAAAATTAATTAGGCTATTAAATTATATGGTTTCAAAGAATTCAAGAATTCAGTTGGATAAAATACAGCCTGCTCACATCTGGATCCAGCAGGCAGTGGTAAAAAAATTATACAAAACCCCGTGTTTTAAAACGTCATATTTGTACTAAATTAACTTTTGTGCGAGATCGTGCGTATTTGCTTACTTTCCGCACAGAACCAATACGCGGTAAGTGTGAAATACCACATTCAGTATTCTCAACGTAACACACATAACAATTTCCCTCTTCTTACCGCTTAAGCGCGACATTCATTTTACTGCTTTAGGCTTTTAAAATATTATTTTTAGAGACGTTTGGAAACTTACCACTGCAATTTCACCTAAATACTTACTACTTACTTACAAATGGCTTTTAAGGAACCCGAAGGTTCATTGCCGCCCTAACATAAGCCCGCCAGCGGTCCCTATCCTGTGCAAGATTAATCCAGTCTCTATCATCATACCCCACCTCCCTCAAATCCATTTTAATATTATCCTCCCATCTACGTCTCGGCCTCCCTAAAGGTCTTTTTCCCTCCGGTCTCCCAACTAACACTCTATATGCATTTCTGGATTCGCCCATACGTGCTACATGCCCTGCCCATCTCAAACGTCTGGATTTAATGTTCCTAATTATGTCAGATGAAGAATACAATGCGTGCAGTTCTGTGTTGTGTAACTTTCTCCATTCTCCTGTAACTTCATCCCGCTTAGCCCCAAATATTTTCCTTAGCACCTTATTCTCAAACACCCTGAACCTATGTTCCTCTCTCAGAGTGAGAGTCCAAGTTTCACAACCATACAGAACAACCGGTAATATAACTGTTTTATAAATTCTAACTTTCAGATTTTTGGACAGCAGACTGGATGATAAGAGCTTCTCAACCGAATAATAACACGCATTTCCCATATTTATTCTGCGTTTAATTTCCTCCCGAGTGCCATTTATATTTGTTACTGTTGCTCCAAGATATTTGAATTTTTCCACCTCTTCGAAGGATAAATCTCCAATTTTATATTTCCATTTCGTACAATATTCTGGTCACGAGACATAATCATATACTTTGTCTTTTCGGGATTTACTTCCAAACCGATCGCTCTACTTGCTTCAAGTAAAATTTCAGCTAAATTGCAATGTTAATTATTGTTTTTAAATATTTGAAAAAATTAAGTAAAGTCTACTACTCCACGAAACTTATTGCATTCCTGATACAAGAACATTAAGGAAGCCGTGAAAAAATCAACAAGATTCCAGATGCCGATGTTATTACTGCAATATGTTATATAAATAATATTGTTAAAATATTAAAATGAAAAATAAATCATTACATAACCTTACCGTTTGTTTTAAGTTCGCATTTATAGACTGGGGGAAAAAAAGACAGACGTATATCACGACCTGCTGGAGTATAGTAAACACAGAAAACATTTTATAGCAACAATGTTGAAGAAAGATATTTTGGTTTTCCGAAGTTGCCGTCATTAAACAGAAACCAACATGGAGATTTCATTGCAACTAATTAGAAATTCGTCTTTCAGGTATGTAATAAACGATCTTCGCACAAAATAATGTACGATACACGAGCGGTATGTTTGTTTTCATGTTCTCGGAAATTAAAAAAGCTCAACTACGTTTCGCTTTTCCTCGAACATGAAAACGTCAACATACTGCTCTTGTAACGTATATTACTATTGTTTCACTCATGATATAATTTGTAGCGATTGTATTTTATGCTTTCCCAAGCAGGTCAGATTGTGTTATAATATAAATAAACAGCCCCTTCAGTCGTGCCAATGTTGCCCAGTCTTCCCACACTCATCTTTCTTGAATGTCTGTCATTTAATATTTGTTTTGTCAGTAACTTCCAGCGAATTCTAGGAACATGTTTTTTCCACTTTACTTTGTAATTCAATATTTCCGAGTAAAAAGTACATCAAAATCCTTCACTTTTATAGTAAGGTCTATATGTTTGCCACGCATTATCAGTATATCGCATTGGCTCTACGTCTATTTCCATCTTGATTTCCAAGAACCCAGAAATCGTTTCATTAGGGGTCGTGGGTAGGCAAACCTTTTATTGAGACGTATAGTAACATATTCTATCTTCCTATGTAAAGGTCTTATTATTCCAAATTTATTTTTAGATACTAAAATGTTTCCGTTAAGACTTACATTTTTTATCAACAGTAATCTCACTAGAGGTTTTGTATTGTAGTGTATTTATTAACATTCCATGGTGTTAATACATGCTTACAGCTAGAATATGGAACAAGTCAAAAAACTTAATACTATTATAAAATCATAATTTATAGTCACAGTCTAGATGAAATATATACAGACGAGATTTACAATATAGTCTACTAGTACAACACAAAGTTTTAGTATCAATTTCATGAAGTGTTGTTGAATGTCATGAATTCACCTACAGAATAGAAGGCGTGAGAATTTAGGTGTTTTTTTAATTTGGCCCTAAATTATTTTATGTTTTGAGTTTTTTTATATCGATAGGGATTTATCTAGAGAAAATCAAAACTCGAGTGGGATTTAATTGACTATTACACGATTAGAAGAAAGTATATAAAGATTAAAAGTAACGAAGTACTCCAATACAATAAAATATTAATTGACTTACGAAAAGACACTGTCTTCAAATGTATTATTGTACCATCTCAACATTACAATATTACGCTAGATGCATGCTAGATGGCAGTAGTGAGTTATGATTACTAGCAATGCCTTCTCGATCTACATCACGATGGCAGTGTTACTAGTCAAGAAGGCTCTGTTGATTCAGTTTCATTTTTATTAAAACAGTTGCATTCCACTTCAATTATCCGAATCCCAGTAATCAACGTCACTTGACAGATAATTTTCAATAAATCTTAATATTAAACAATCTCTGATACGTGACTATCCATAATATCATATAGCAGAAGCTATAACATAACCTAAATAATATACACAAGTGTTAGAAAAGTTTTAATTAACGACGATGACATAAAAATAAACATGAATAATTTTAAAAGGAATAATTATTGAATGTACAATTTTCAAATTTGAATGTGGTTGTTGGTTCAATTGATGTTATATTGGACGTGTGCGTAATAGAAGTGGAACTCGTTGATTTAGGCCTACATGGTATATTCAACTTATTCAGGATTTCCGAAAGGTGCTCGTCATTTATTTGTAAATAGGATTTCAGAAGATGCATAGGTATGATCAGTGATATTTATTAATTCTTGTTCTTGAATGCCAATGCGACTCATATTTGAAACTGATGTACATCGACTGGAGTGGTTTGTAATTTTGTATTTTTTTTTTTTTTTTTGATGTCCAGACCAGCGCAGTTTCAAATGTTGGCAAACAAAGAAACAAATGCTAGGGACGCGATAAAAGTAAACAAATGCTAGGGACGCGATAAAATTAAACAAATGCTAGGGACGCGATAAAATTGTGCGATAAGCAGCCATGATTGGTTGAAATACGTCCTTTCGTACCGTTTTATTGGTCAAAAGTGGTATGACGTAGTAAAAGTGTAATAGTCATATTAAAATATTAGTCGAATAATAATAATAATAAAGGGTGAAACTGACAAAACGTTTTATGCAGCATTGAGAATAATTTTACAGGACAAGAAAACCTAGTACAGCTTGAACACAACGATGTAAAATTAAACCCTTGAACCCAAACAAACTTCATCGCTTGTAGTATGTGTATCAATGTACATTTACAACACAGATTCAATATATTTGGTGGAAAAATTAAGCAAATATCAAAGCGTTCTATGTAACTTACATTATAATTGCACAGTATGGAAGTACTGAAACATTGTAATATTTGTTGTACAAGATTAAAAAATTAAATATTACAAGCATGTTTTGAATTACAAATGATAATGGGAATGGTGCATACAACGTGAACTAATGCAAAATTGTAATATTAGTTAAATAGAATTAAGTAAGACAAACATTATTAAAGCATTAGATATTACAATGATATACAAAAATAGTACAATTTGTATAAAAATAATGCATTCATATGATAATGGAAATAGTATATTCTGAAGTCTCATTTCATAACACTCAAAAGATCTGGCAATATAACAAACATAAATTGTTGCACGCATAAGGTAGTTATTAACAACCAATATTTCAAGCAATTTCATCTCAAACATCAACATTTACGTCTTCAAGACGTCGATGTAGAAGGCTTTGTTTTCACGATTAACAAAATGCATCATTGATTCAACTTTTTTGTTTTCTGTGCAGCCCATGGTTTGCTGGTCTGCTTAGAATACGTTACATTAATTGTTTTAAAGTACATAGCATGGATAAATATACAGGGTGTTTCAAAAATACGGGGCATAATTTCAGGTATGTATTTCCCACATGTAGACAATCAAAATAGTTCATTACAACATGTGTCCGGAAATGCTTCATTTCCAAGTTATAGCCTTCACAACATTGAAAAAAAGGTACAAAAGGTACAGGGGCTCCGTCATGCTGGAAGAACATGTCCATCCTTGTAGCCAATGAAACTACAACAAGCTATTTCTTATAATCATTGTGTACAATGATTAATTTTTCAACCTTTTTACTGTGTTAATTTTTAGGAAATTGCGGGTGGGGTGTCTTCATGATTATGTCGAAAAGGGAATGTGTTTTGAAATTGAGTTTTGAGTGTTCAGGATGTACTGGGAGTGTGTTTTTTTATATTTGTAAATTTCTTATTGTTCTAGAGTATCAAGTTTCTGGGTTTCTTGCTGGATGTGTAGTATTTTCATGTCAGTGTCTATGTTGCTGTATTTGTGATTGGAGTTTGTGATGTCTTCTGTGTAAGTTGAATTGTTGTGTAGTTTGGTTATGGAAGTGATTTGTGTTCCTTGTAACATGTTTGAAATGATCTTCCAGTCTGTCCAAATTAGAAGTCATTGCAATTATTGCATGTTAATTTGTATACTTCTGTTAAGTTGTATTTATTTGTATGTTTTGTCTGTGTGTTAAGATGTTTTTGTAGTGTGTTGTGTTCTGTATGCAATGTTGTATTTTAGTTTCTTGAATGATGATGCAATCTTTTATGTGTTCTTGTTTTCATATGTTAGTGTCATGTATTTATTTTGCTTTCTTCCTATGTTTCTGTTGCGTTTTATTGTTTGCGTTTGGTGTCTCTTATAATGTTTTCTATTATATTGAGGTTGTATTCATTTTCTTGTGCTTTGTATTTGATAGTGTGTATTTCTTCCGTATAGTCTTGTTGGCTCACTATGTACACTAATTTCCTCACACGATATCAGAAGACCGACACGTACTATTCCTTTATAGTCAGCAGTATGTAGTCCCTTGTCGTTCGTTGATACCATTTGTACCTTAGACGTAGCATTCAAACATTTGTATGTCCACACCTTAAAAGTTGTACATATATTTATATGAACTTTTTTTCGCTATACTGGAGAATTACCACGGTAGCTTTAAACCGTGCCGTTACATTTACCATCAAATTTAACTACATACACAATGTTGCCAACATAAGAACATGATTTTGGTCTGTGGTGTCGTTAGAAGGAGAAATTTGTTTCTTTTTCTCTCTACCTCCTTCGTTCTGAACATTACTGAGAGATAGCACCACTATTACTCTAATCTATTGCAATGATTTTTCCCTAGACCACCGATTTGCTTGGATGACATTTCTACATAGAAGATTAAGACAGATCTTACAAGTGATCTACAGTTACTAACAGTATGGTCATCAAAATTGTGTGTCCATTTTATCTCGAACTAAAATCTCTCTCGCACTTTCTTTTGTTTCATCACTGCCAAATGGATTTATCGCTTCGGTATCGATGTTTCTAGTCGGTCATGGCGTTTATGACAGTTTTTGTTTCGTAATACTGATAGACGGTAATATAATTAAAGCGGTGAATAATTTCATGGCCCCTAAAAGTTTTTTTTTTTTCGTAAAAGGCTAGGTATTTTGTCTAGGCCACAGATAAAACTGCAACGCGGTCATAATTATGTCACAGTCTACTATATACAGTCGCGAAGCTCAATATGTAGTAAAAATGCAAACATGGGTAGTTGCCCACCACTAGGATCACTACTATCGCCTCATCATCGTAGATCTCTCTCCTAGCAGCCGACAAAATATGTTATACTTTCGTTGTCGTGTTCTTTTGGAAAAATTAACACCTTCCTTCCATTATTGAAATATTAAATGCATAAAGTTAATTTATTATTTTAATGAAGTATATTAAATTCCACCATAAACTCGAAGATACCTGCAAGAAATAAGTTAATATAATTTTTGTTTCTGCAAAAGGAACTGAAATTTACTATAATCGCTTCACTCATTCCATATTATAGCGATAATTAACTATGAAACCAATAAATATTAATTTGCATTTCTCTTTACAACAATAATAATGGAAATATGAATTAATGGAGTAACTTACGTGTACCGGTACTTGTAGTGTAGGCTTTCTTACGTGGTTAACAAAGTGGGATGAGGTTAAGCAATAATAATCACACCAGAATTGGAAATAAAACGTGATCAATAAATTTTATTGTAACAGACTTTTTCTACGTCTCTAGTAAAGCAACAAATAAAAATAACAACAAAATTAACAGCTATAATTAAAAACATATCCTTTGAAGAAAAAAGTAGACCTAAGCAATAACAATCCCACCAGAATTGAAAATAAAACGTGATCAATAAATTTCATTAAAACAAACTTAATTTTTCTACGTCTTTAGTAAAATAACACATAAAAATAATAACAACATTAATAACAACAATTAAAAATATATCCTCTGAAAAAAAAGTAGACCTAACCTTTATTTCTCTGGAAATTTAACAGCCTAAGTGACAGAACTTTAAACGGTATCTAATGTCCTTTCGGTTAGACTGAAACATTTCATTGTGAAATTTAAGGATATAATGTATTCTAACAGTCACAAAGAACTTCAAATTAAGAGTTTTGTTTCTGCACAGCATTCTTTTGGAAACCCAGGAACTTTTCTGAATCTTTCGGAAATCGGAAAAAGCATAAATCTGGCCTCTTTCTCTTACTGTTGCTACAATTTATAGCACTACAAACGTCTCCTCCTTGTCCCATATTATTATTCCAATTATTATATTTTAGCCATTAACATTTTCATTATAACCAATAACGAACATTTCACAAGCATCAATGTGAAATACGCAACGAGCTAGCACTCGATAGAAATACGACACAGTCCAAAGTCGACCATGGACAGTCTATTGTTTCTAGTTGCTAACCGCTTGGAGCGCTTTATCACTAGATTTGCAAAAAAACACCTCAAGCTTCGCGACTGTATATTGTAGACTGTGATTATGTACTTAATGCTTTCGTGAACATTAACCGGAAATTTACTTTCCGTTATTTAAATGATATTCCGTGAACCACACCTTTTCCCTCTTTATTTCGCTGTCATAACCTACTTTGAGATCTTCCTACATAAGCATTTTCTTTAGTGCATTCAAAACATCTTCGTTGTACTGCATAAACCTTGCACTTCACTACTAGAGTGATTTATTTAAGAATACAGTCGCGAATTTGACTACCACCATTTCGATTGTCTTCTGTTTGACAAGGCTCGGTACGGCCCGGTGACTAGTGGCCAGGAGTAGCGTCGACTATCGACATTACTCTGCCGTGCATATTATCCAGCTGTTCCCTTTTTTAACTCAGACTAGAATATTCCATTACGCTGTAAACATTTTCCACTCCTTTTCAATCACTCTGTATGTAATTTAATTTTTTTCAGATCGCATTTATTCATGCTCCAGAAATAATTAATCGCTGTTACCTAAATAAAGGATTATAATATATTTTATATTGACTTGTAATTCATTCCAAAGGAGTCCATAATCGTACCTATTTTTAAGAAGGGGGACAAGACTAACTGTAGTAACTTTAGAGGAATATCACTTTTGTTGACGTCGTACAAAATTTTGTCCAATATCCTTTTGAGAAGATTAACTCCATATGTATGTAGATGAAATTATTGGGGACCATCAGTGTGGTTTTAGGCGTAATAGATCGACTATTGATCAGATTTTTTGTATTCGACAGATATTGGAGAAAAATGGGAGTATAAGGGTACAGTACATCAGTTATTCATAGATTTAAAAAAGGCGTATGGCTCAGTTAAGAGAGAAGTTTTATATAATATTCTTATTGAATTTGGTATTCCCAAGAAACTAGTTCGATTAATTAAAATTGTCATTTAGTCTTCTGTCAAAATATCTGAAAGTTAGAATTTATAAAAAAGTTATATTACCGGTTGTTCTGTATGGTTGTGAAACTTGGACTCTCGCTTTGAGAGAGGAACAGAGATTAAGGGTGTTTGAGAATAAGGTGCTTAGGAAAATATTTGGGGCTAAGAGGGATGAAGTTACAGGAGAATGGAGAAAGTTACACAACGCAGAGCTGCACGCATTGTATTCTTCACCTGACATAATTAGGAACATTAAATCCAGACGTTTCAGATGGGCAGGACATGTAGCACGTATGGGCGAATCCAGAATTGCATATAGAGTGTTAGTAGGGACGCCGGAGGGAAAAAGACCTTTGGGGAGGCCAAGACGTAGATGGGAAGATAATATTAAAATGGATTTGAGGGAGGTAGAATATGATGGTAGAGACTGGATTAATCTTGCTCAGGATAGGGATAAATGGCGGGCTTATGTGAGGGCGGCAATGAACCTCCGGGTTCCTTAAAAGCCAGTAAGTAAGTAAGTAAGTAAGTAAGTAAGGAAGTAAGTAAGTAAGTAAGTAAGTAAGTAAGTAAGTAAGTAAGTAAGTAAGTAATTCATTCCAGACCTTAATAAAAGCAATAAAGTTTCCAATTTATAATGATAAAAATTTGATTGTGAATTTTTATATCTGTGTTTCTTCCAAAATATGATTTTTCCAATATAATATGTAACAATTTAAGATCACATTTTTAGAATAAGAATCTTCACTCCTCCAGTAACACGAAGTGTTATTCTAGGAAAGCGTCAGCAATGTGACAGTATGCGTACAACGAATCCCCTACGGTAAGCTAAAAAAAAGTAGCACGTTCATTTACAACTAGAAAGGAAGACCATGGAGTAATGGCGACACACTCTTTATTTCCCTGAGGTCGCACCACAGCCACCGCTGCCTTCCCCTAGACGTCTCACACTTTCCATTTTTACATGCAAAATTTCGTTTTCATAAACATTTTTCTAGGATGTGGCAGAACACAGACTGAATGCTGATTTCGGATTTAACCGTTACAATCACTCCTCTCTTATCAAATAGACTGTTAATTTAGTAGTAGACTAATGTTCAGAATAACACAATTTAATGCAAATTCCTAATTTTTTGCTGCATATAATTTTGGCATTTTATAAGTCCCCTAATTAAACTGCTAAACAACGATAAATTAAATATTAAGTAGGCCTACCACTGTTGCTATGACAACTATTGAAGATTTTAAGCATAACACCGTAATTTCATTGTCTTCTGATAAATTGAGGATGATTAGTTGGTGAAATGGCATGGTCAAAAACTGGGAAAAAAATATTTAAAAATCTTTCTTATCTGTCTTGTACAATTGGCGCAGTTTGAAGTCAGAATCACAACTTATCAAGTGGAAATTGCAATTATTCAAGTTATCCTACAACAATGTATTATTATTATTATTATTATTATTATTATTATTATTATTATTCTCCATATGTAATGAAATTATTGGGGATTATCAGTGTGGTTTTAGGCGTAATAGATCAACTATTGACCAGATATTTTGTATTCGACAGATAATGGAGAAAAAATGGGAGTATAAGGGTACAGTGCATCAGTTATTCATAGATTTCAAAAAGGCATATGACTCGGTTAAGAGAGAAGTTTTATATGATATTCTTATTGAATTTGGTATTCCGAAGAAACTAGTTCGATTAATTAAAATGTGTCTCAGTGAAACATACAGCAGAGTCCGTATAGGCCAGTTTCTAACTGATGCTTTTCCAATTCACTGCGGGGTAAAGGAGGGAGATGCACTATCACCTTTACTTTTTAACTTCGCTTTAGAATATGCCATTAGGAAAGTTCAGGATAACAGGCAGGGTTTGGAATTGAACGGGTTACATCAGCTTCTTGTCTATGCGGATGATGTGACTATGTTAGGAGAAAATCCACAAACGATTAGGGAAAACACGGGAATTTTACTGGAAGCAAGTAAAGAGATAGGTTTGGAAGTAATTTCCGAAAATACAAAGTATATGATTATGTCTCGTGACCAGAATATTGTACGAAATGAAAATTTAAAAATTGGAAATTTATCTTTTGAAGAGGCGGAGAAGTTCAAATATCTTGGAGCAACATCGGGAAGAAATTAAACGCAGAATAAATATGGGAAATGCCTGTTATTATTCGGTTGAGAAGCTTTTGTCATCTAGTCTGCTGTCAAAAAATCTGAAAGTTAGAATTTATAAAACAGTTATATTGCCGGTTGTTCTTTATGGTTGTGAAACTTGGACTCTCACTTTGAGAGAGGAACATAGGTTAAGGGTGTTTGAGAATAAGGTTCTTATGAAAATATTTGGGGCTAAGAGGGATGAAGTTACAGGAGAATGGAGAAAGTTACACAACACAGAACTGCACGCATTGTATTCTTCACTGACATAATTAGGAACATTAAATCCAGACGTTTGAAATGGGCAGGGCATGTAACACGTATGGGCGAATCCAGAAATACATATAGAGTGTTAGTTGGGAGGCCGGAGGGAAAAAGACCTTTAGGGAGGCCAAGACGTAGATGGGAAGATAATATTAAAATGGATTTGAGGGAGATGGGATATGATGTTAGAGAATGTATTAGGGGAGAGTCGGGTAGTATCGGACATCGGGTAATATAGGACAGTAAGTTTCTTCCATCTACCACACGATGATAGTACCTGATTGACATGGTTACGTATCTGTGATGTCGCATAGAGAAACGTAACCATGTCATTCAGGTACTGCCATATGGTGGTAGATGAAAGAAACGCACTGTCCGATATTACCCGATGTCCGATACTACCCGACTCTCCCCTAATCTTGCTCAGGATAGGGACCAATGGCGGGCTTATGTGAGGGCGGCAATGAACTTCCGGGTTCCTTAAAAGCCAGTAAGTAGGTATTATTATTATTATTATTATTATTATTATTATTATTATTATTATTATTATTATTATGTTCAGAAAATTGGGAATTTAACAATTTTTTTGTTCCCGAGTAGAATATCTTGCAGAACAGGAGCATACACTGGTGGCCATAATTCTGGACACTTTTTGTTTTTGTACTGAATTATTATAACATCTGCATTGATTCACAGATTTATACAATTGAAAATGTTCCTCTTGACTGATTCGTTAATTATGGGGTTATAACAAAGGTATTATATTAAATCCTGAATATTTTAACAATAAATAATCATTACTATGTAGGAAATTATGTTCTTGTCGTTTAAGATCTAAATATTAATTTCAGATTTTCATTATAAGTTTCCTTCGATCTTTCAATGCTAATCGACAAATCTGCTTCACTTCTCTTGGACTTACTTTACGTTTTCTACCAGTCCTAAGTGTTGTTTTACAAGATTCTATGGATTTGTACCTCTCACATATCTTCTGGACGCCAGGCAATGTAGCACCATTACCAAGTTTTCTTGCAATTTCCTTGATTGTGTAGCCTTCTTCTCGAAGTATGGCTGCCCTAGAAGGTGTTCAGTCCTTTCGTGGAGCCATTGTGATAAAATGATCAATAAAGTTTGTTTTAAAGCAATCAGATGTTCACCTAATGAAATCTTAAGTCAGACTAATGATAGAAACAAATTAATAATGTCCATATTTTATGCTACCAGTGCTCAACAATACTTCTACTGATCAACAATAATCTTAAACTCAACAATGGTCTAGATTTTATAACAGTAAATAATGAGAAATTATAATGAAATCTGAAATTAATATTTAGATCTTAAAAGACAAGAACATAATTTCCCACTTAGTAATGATAATTTATTGTTAAAATAGGATTTAATATAATACCTTTATTATAACCCCATCGGTAACGGGTCAGTCACGAATAACATTTTCTATTGTATAAATCTGTGAATTAATACAAATGTTATAATAATTCAGTACAGAAACAAAAATTTTCCAGAATTATGGCCACCAGTGTATATAAAAAGTTTGTCAATTTTGGGAAAAGTTAATTTTTAAATATTTTTTATTCACCTACAAATTTACAGATACTAGGTACCAAATCGACTCTGCATCCTTTAAATTTGCTCCAAAAAAGAATTATCAAAATTTGTCTATATAAACCTTTTGATTACCCAACAAAATTAATTTTTCAGGAATTTGGTGTATCAAATCTAGAACAAATTTATAAACAAACATTGCTGATTTACTTCCATAAAAACCACAATAAATTTAAATTTGATCCTCATGAATACCATACGAGACAAAACTACAGTTTCTTTCTAAATACTCCCAAATGCCACACAACTGCTGGATTAAAACACAGCAGAAATTTTGGACCCAAAATATATAATGCATTAATTAGAGCTTACCCTGAGCTAAGTACACTTAACACACATAGATTTAAGAAACAAATCAGATTAATTATTTAATTGTTTAAGCTAATTGAGTTAAAAATTGATACTATAATATTCATGTACTTTTGTATTTTCTATTTGTATATAGACTCTATTATTACATGCTGTATTATTTTACCATTTATTAATGTTATTGTGCTCAATGAACTCTTAATTTTGTGATATATTTTGTATAACTGATCTGAACTGCGCCCGAGCACAAGCTTCTGCTCTTTCGGGCTGCAATGCCTAATGTAGCTCAAGTGTATAGTATTAAATAAATGAAATGAAAAAAAAATGAGAAACTTCTTAGCCATTTGTAGTCGCTTAGCGAAATTACAGAGATTCGATTAAACGTCTTTCTCTTTTTCACTTTACTTCCATTATTTATGAGATATGGTTTTATTCCTTGTCAATATTTTCATGTTTTTCTCTGTCATTTTCTATGTATGAAATCACACTTTCTTAATACAGTATATAAGTCATTTTCCTTGGCTTTCGGCTTGCAGTCTTCATTTTCTCTTTTCGATTTTATGCCAAGAAACAAATGAAAATCGTTATAAACAATAGGTGATTAATAAGTGAATTATTGTATAGGGTACTGTATAAAATACAGGGACATCACTTTATTTTTACCAACATTTTTAACATTAACCTGACTATACTCGGAAACACTGTTGCCCCCTTCCATTACAGGAGTTTGATATTACTAGTGCAATATGTAAACAAATCATTTTACTAAGTAAAGGAGGAGAGAAAAGTACTGCATCCATTTATGTTGTAGGGAAATACGATATTACGATTTTCAGTTTGATTATCACTTTTACGGAATTTATCAAAATACAGTAGAGTAGTAACATTAAAAAAAAAAAATCAACTTTTCAGGCGGCTATGTTCGTTATGTAATGTCTACTTTATTTAGCATATTAATTATTGATGTTAACATACAATATAGAGAGTGCATTTAAATTGAGGGGGTCATAAGTAAAGGGCTGTAAGTGCACTTAAGTTACTTTTGAGAAAATGGGGATTAAATATTTAAGCTTTCGTAAAACCGGTGAAATTTTTATTTAAATTTTAATGTGTGATGCGATTAAAATATCCCTTTGCCACTAAAATTTTAGATGCTTTAGCTTACACTGGATGCACTTAACTCATGTTATTACAAATGTCACTAGCATTCCTTTGCTTCTAGCCACCTCAATTCAAAATAAGCTAATCTGAATTTTTAAACAAGTTCCTGAAAATGGTTGCCGTTCATTACAATGCAGGGTTCAATTCTTTACGTATATTATTAAAAACATTTTGAAGCATATTCTCTGAAATTGAATTTATCGTTTCTTGAATACAATTTTTAGTACGATATTATCAATATAGGTTCTTTCTTCTATAGAAAACGCAATCATATTTATGAAACACACTATACACTGCAGTGTTTACTTCACTGCTTTAAGACTTCGAATGCAACAGCGGTCGTAAGTTTGTGTGTCTGACGGGAGCAAGGACATTAGTGAAGGGGTGAGAGTGAAGTACTTTCAGAAATACAGGTACAATAAAAATGCAAGCAAAAATAAAATGATGTCAATGTATAAACCCCAAATAAATGCATAGGAACTGATTTTTTATTCATTATTTCGGAAGTGGCTGTCTTTGGAAACATGTCCTCCAATGTATACATGACAGACTAGAGACGTTAATGGATTCGAACAAACGTGATTCACTGAGACATAAACACTCGACTCTGTAGCTGGCGCCGCTTTGGAGGAAAGAAATAACATCTCTGTCTGCAAATCGTAACAGTACTCCGATCCCCCCCGGGCTTGCAGAGGGGCTATGCAAATGTGAACTTCTGTGATGCCTCGAACACGATGAATCTTATATTTTGAGGATAAACTTTACACAACAGATGCTATGTGCGACGTATGTAATACAGGGATAAACACGACCGCTTTTTCAGAAATGTTATATTGATATAATGAAAGAAACATCTGCTCGCAAATGGAGCTTTCAAACAAATGCACACTACGTGATCCTTTTGTTTAGAGAGACCTACGTTAGGTTGCAGCAGTAAAAACAGATATCTACACATTAAATGTTTATTCATCATTATCCTTTGAACACTTTTAAAATTTTATACGCGGTGTATTTACCGTACTGTTATCGGCAGAACTAGACGCAACATATTTCCACTCTCTTCGTAGGAGACTGGGTTCGAATCTTAATGAATGCAAGTAGAAATTTTAATAAGAAACTAGCCGTACCCGTGCGCTCCGCTGCACCCGTTAGAAATAAATATGAAGTAATTACATAATTAAAATAGAATGTTTGATCCCGGGAACATTCGTGTTAAATAGAAGGATTAATCGTTTAATATGTTAATTTAAATTATATTTAAATAATTAAAATTTTGATCCAGACTCATTTGGTGCAATGACAATTCCTTTAACATGTTTCTTAATTGCTATTACATGCAACCATAGTTTAATGAAGATTGACATATCATTTAGTTTTAATGTGTAGACTTTATATTACTTGCTATATGTTTCAGAAGTTACTGTAATAACATTGTAGAATTATATCCATCTAGAGAAACTACACTTTCCAATGGTGAAATAATAATTAAACAATTAATTAGCTTCCGATATTACTTTATACAAACACAGAAACATTCTCTGTAGGCTATGTTTTAGCTTTCGATTGCTGTTGTCCAAGGCCCCTTATAGACGACAAAGTCATTTGTTTTTATTTCAGTAGAGCGCCTTAGACGGCGTTATTGTAATTTTAAAATTCATTTATCTCATTAATTATCAGTCTTATCAAAATTTTATATAGAATAAAACTTATCGGAAATCATTTTTAAAGAAACTTTTGTTATGTAATATTTTTCTTGAAAATCAATAATAAGCGAGATATTTCGATTTATTTAATTCAGGCCCCCTTACAACCCTTTTAAATAAAGTATTTTGAATGCCATATAGCCTAAAATCTAAGTTACAACGAACTTAATTTATATTCCAATTTTCATATAAATCGGTTCAGCCATTATCTCGTGAAAAGGTAACAAACATCCAGGGAGACAGACAGACAGACATACAAACAAAAATTTCAAAAAAGCGATTTTCGGTTTTAGGATGGTTAATTGTACATGTTAACACCAATTACTTTTTGGAAAATCGAAAATTACCAGAAAAATTTTGGCCACAGATTTATTATTAGTATAGATGAAGGTGTTATGTTAGGTTTTCTCTGACTGTCTGTTTAAGAAGAATTTCTTCACATACTACTTATCAATACTATCATCCATAAAATGAATTATATTGCAATTATTGGAAGATTACGTCACCGAATTTTTAAGTCATAGACTCTATTTGAAATAGTGTATAATACAAAATGGAATTTTAAACTTCAGTGCGGTCTTGACAGATTTTTCTCAGAGGTTTTCCTCTTCTCAACAGCCCACTATCGTTTTCATACTAGTACAGACTGATATCAATAGAGAAGTACTAGTGATGTGTGCTTTAAGAAGCAAGGAATGTGAGAGGATTAGGTGTGATTAAAGCAGAATGGGAGGCTAATAATCAACATTTTAACATTGTCAAAAATTTACAACGGATAGATTATGAAATCCTGAAAAATTATCGAGACTTTAATAGTGAAATTAGGGATTTTCTATCAAACTTGCGAATCTTATATTGTGAAAATGTATTTCCAGTTAAGGACGACAACAATAAGGCGAATGTCTGGTAGTCTATGGCTAATCCTGGGCCTCTTACAAAATCCATCTCACTAACATCAATCTCATCGACGGTAAATGACCCAGTGGTTGATACAGCGTCGTTAAATAACCAAATAAAAACTAAAAACAACTCTATGTTCAACTGCAAAGGCCGGACGCCCCGATAAAGCAATTTATAGCCTATATAATAACATGTGGAGAGAATCCGATACAGTAAACGGAAACATTTTGTGACAAAATTTTAATCATAGCAGATTATCACAAAATCGTTCGCTCTCTACCCTTTAGTAATAAAAAAAAAAGGTTCAAAACAACAAAGTTTGGAAATATCACGTCCAAAATGAAAGAGATTAAAGGTAGGTTGCCTCTTTTTTCCCTATAGATTTCCAATTTCGATTTTATTGTTATTTTTCTGCCATGACAGTCTAATAGAGCCTTCTCAATAAAATAAACATATTTTACAGTACCTACTTGACTGCACTGCGTTAATTCCTGTTTTAAAAAAGAAGTAGAACACAACTGAGAAATTTGCAGAAACATAAATGTACCCTACAGATATACTCAGAGATCACAGGACTTTCCTACGAATTGGCTCATGAAGCCAAGACGCAACAGCCGGCTACTGGTCTCATGTCCACGTGCCTCAATAGAGGTGAACGATCATCCACCGAGAACAGAATCATCAGCTCGATGATTCCCTATGAAATTATAGTTGGTTTTCGAAATGTTTTTCGCTACATATTTTAGCTCGCAAAATTGATCACGCTTATGAATAGGCATTGGTGCATATGCTAGCCGAAATTTTCTGAGAAAATTCCTTCCTCATGAGGACTTGAAACGGTCAGTCCTAGACATGATGCCTTTACCAGCGATGTCATCCCACTTTATTACGTGCTTTGCTCCAATTTCGTTCCAGCAACAGCACACGTTCAAACCTCACCTCCTTGTTACTCATTTCCAGACCTACAGTCTTATGCTAAACGACATTTCATACAAGTTGAGAGGATGCGAAGGCATTTATTTCCACTTCTACTTGCCCTGAGCAGTGTTGCCAACACTTCTTCATATAATCCCGCTAGATGGCTTTCGAAAACCCGCGATTTTCTAACAAAAATCTCTAGATTTTAATCCGTATTTATTATCTATTTTATAATATTACCATAATAATAATAATAATAATAATAATAATAATAATAATACGAGTAATAATAACAACCATAGGTCAAGGTAGAGCATTCATCCGCCAATGTAACGAATATTGCACACTTTTATCATTGCCAATGTGGCGCTGTACAGAAATTTTGAACACTTTTGTCACAGTCTTACTGCACATAAGTTTACCATTACATCAACACATTCGTTATTTTACAAAACACACACTGAACGAACTAAATGTAATGATGAAAGTTTCTCCCCGACATCACGATCCACTTCCACTAGGTGGCACTCTACGGCATATAGCAGGGATGGCAATATATGCAAAAGAAATGATACTAAACTTGAGGAATGTTACTACAGGTGTGTGGTAGACCTATTATGTGACAGGTTAGATTAGGTTAGATTAGGTGTGTATTATGTGACTGGTTAGGTTAGGTTTGGTTAGGTGTGTAGTATTATGTGAGAGGTTAGGTTAGGTTACATTAGGTTTGTAGTATTGTTAATATTTGGCGACACTGAAACCCCCTCCATTTTCTCCCTCAAATACATCACATTCACCAAATACGACCGTGTTCTTCATTCACGCACATCCACTTTATTATATAAGTAAGATATGTATTTGGGACGAGTTGGGTGGACATATAGGCCTAGCTCTACCAGTAATCACATCTAATTTCCAGTATTCCATACTATAAATCTAAGGTATTTGCAAGGTATTTTAGCAATATCATATAGTGTCAGGCATATAAGTAACGTTCAACAATAATAATAATAATAATAATAATAATAATAATAATAATAATAATAATAATAATAAAATAAATGGTATAGCGCACAAGTTTAACTTTCGCAGAAACTTCAAAGATTAAAAACCGCTAGTATTCCCGCTAAGCGGGATAATATAATTTTATCCGTGAGACGGTTATCCAAAAAAAGCTATAAAATAAAATATTAAATGAAGTGCATTAGTGATTATAAAATACAGTGACACAGTTGTTTGACAACTACATGTTTCAGTATATTTTAGTGTCGTTCTTACAATATTTTCAACTAATATAAGGAATGTTAGTTTGTATTATGTAGTCAGGGGGGAGTGAACATTGCAGATTGTCCCGTTGTGTATGCTGTAGAGTAGCAACTAGCGGTGGAGAAAACATTTATCTTCTGCTGCCAGTAGTTTTCTAATGTTCCAGTTGATATAAACAGCAATAAAATGAAATACACTGGTCAAAAAAGTTAAGCATATTTAGGCATATAACGGTTTTTATTAATTAAAATAAAATAGATAAATTATAATTGGGTTTCTTGGTTTCACAGAATAGACTTAAAAGTAGAAATACACTATTTGTTAACAATGGACTCAATATGAAATGAAAAATTTGCATTGTTTGGAAACAACGGAAAAGATAAGGGAAGTTGAAATTCGTACATCATCAAAGAAAAAGAAATGGTGCTTTCAGTACCCTGTTTAATAACGTGTTGGTCCTCCACGAACCCTGAGGCACTCTTGTATGCGACGGGGCATACTCAGTACCAACGCATCTAAGCTCTCCTGAGGCAAATTGTCCCATTCTTCCAAGGCAGCATTCCTGAGTTCTTGAATCGTTAATGGGGTGATGTGGACGATTGGAAATGGCTCTCCTGAGAAAGCTCCATGTATGCTCTATGCAGTTCATATCCGGTGAGCATGCTGGCCAATCCATTCTTCGGATCACATGTTCTACCAGATACCGCTGCACACTATGAGCACGATGAGGCCGAGCATTATCATCCTGTAGAGTGAACCCTTCGCCTACAGTCTCTGCAAAACCACTTACTATGGGTTGGAGGATGTTGTTCTCATACACGGCAGCAGTCATGTTTCCCTCTATTGAAACCAGTGGTGTGCGGCGGCCAAACATGACACCTGCCCAAAACAAGATTGAACCACCACTGTTGGTGACGTTCCACAGTCATTGAGGGATGATTTCATTCCCCTGTTCGTCTCCATACGCGAATAGAGTTGTTGTCAGGGTGTAGGCCCATTCTCACTTCGTCTGAGAATAAAGTTCTGGTCCATTAGTCTCGTGTCCAATTCTCATGTGCTCTAGCCCATCTTGCACGAGCACCTCTGTGATGTGGATGGAGTGCTGGAGTCTTGAGTGGTCTTCGAGCATACAACCCTATGTCATGAAGTCTATTGCGCACAGTTTGGCTACTTACAACAACACCAGTGGCTTCGCGCAGGTCATGGCGCAGAGTTGTAGCTGAGGCTATAGGGTTCCTACGTGCAGATAACCTTACATACCGGTCCTGACCTGGTGTTGTTTTGCGTGGACGGCCTTCGCGAGGTCGATCTGCTATTGACTGGGTTTCCTGGAACTTTCTCCACAGTCTGGAGACAATACTCTGATTCACATGAAGGATGTTAGCAACATCAACTTGTCTCATGTTTTGTTCCATCAAAGTGATGATTTTGATGCGGTCTGCCATTGTAAGGGTGTTCCGAGCCATTGTACTGCACTATGAAGCAAAGCGACACTGATTGGACTTTGCTCGAATTACAGGCTTTGTTTACTAGCCGTGATTTGGACGTTACCTAGTGATGCAGGATAAAACAAATGAAAGAGTTTGAATTGGTAAACATAATACGTGCCACATAAAACCAAAAGAAACATAAATATCAGGTATTATTGGGTAAACTGGAAATATGCTTAACTTTCTTTGACCAGTGTATAAACGCTTAGTACAGACTCTCGAAATACAGATTACCGGTAAACACTTACAGTAATAAAATTTGTCACTGTGTTGAAATTCAATTAGTCGAACGCTAGTAAGATGAACAGTAGCAGCTTTCCCTTCACTGATGGTAGAGCCTATCAACCAAACTGAAATGGGGATTAGATGTGATAGGGGAGTACTTATTTCATACAGCGCACCACTCGATCTCAGGCCCAATAATGAAGAGCATTGAAGTCATTATCACAATATCCTTAATTACTTCAATTTTTACTTTTTATTTTAAATAATAAAATAAACTAGTGGCTTGTGCAGCAAGTGCTGCAAACTAAGTTCATTACACGTTCAAATAAACATTTTTCAGATGTATTTTCAATGAAGAATACCAGACATTCGGAAAGCTATTTGCTTCCATAACAATGAAAGATACTCTCTCTCCAGCCAATACTGAAGAGAACCACGCATATAAATATCTACACCACACCGCCATTAAATATATGAAAAAGACCCAACCCCACTTGATTAATAACTATAAATATATATTTGATTTTTAATAATATTATTATCTTACGTAAGTTTTATAGCTTTCAGTAACATATACTATATAGCCGCCACTCAGTAAAATATAGAAATCAAAATCTAATTTAAGTTGTTCTCTACATCTACTTACATATATAACCCCAAAACGTTTCACTTTCATATCATCAATGTACCATTAATATGTATAATTAATGAAAACTAGTCACATCATGGCATTAACTACAATAATATTTCATTTCTAATGGTAATAATGTCATCAAACCACCTCAAGTTTTGTAGTTTTTAATATCCAATACACAGCTGTACCCAGAAAATTACACACCACAGAATCGAACCTGTAAATTATTTTTAGTAAGTTAAGTTTTTAATAACCAATTTAATTTGAGCTCTAAATATGTCAGCATTCTTGCAGATCATGGCCTTCGTGTAATATTGTTTACTGCAGTATGTGTTTTGTTTTATTCTGAAATGAAATTAGCTGGTTCTCAAAAATTACGACAGATGGATTTTGGAAAATAGGAAAATTATATTGAAAAATTCACATTTCACTGAAAACTACTATTTTTTCTGAAAAACTTTGAGTTCCAAGCTTCAAAATGAGGGGTCATTTATTGAAATCCGTCCAGCCGTTTTCCCGTAATTTCCATTACCAGTATATATATATAGAAATTTGTTTCAGAATTAAAGTCGCCTCAAAATGTATCGGTCCACTTTCTGGGATGGCACCCGACAGAACTTATAGACGTATTAACATTAAAAATAGGTGACGAAAAAAATGAAATTCACGTTAAAAATAGGTAGCGAAGAAAAAATGAAAGAAAAGTGTTAAATGAGCCAGAAACGTACTTTGAAATGGTGCGTCTGATGCGGTGGCTTCTGAGGTAGCGTATTCACTGCGGTGCGTAGATCTATAACCGGCATGTGTAAT
>JAJSOF020000029.1:5107500-5112500 GCA_025594305.2 Periplaneta americana
ACAAACACACTACAAATTTACAAAGTACACTACAATTTTACACACAAAACTGAATAATATAATAATAATAAAATGTAAACAACAAGTAAGAAAAAAATCAGAGATAATATATAACACACAGAAAGAAAGAAAAAAGCATAATAAAATGTGAACAGCACGTCAAAATAAATTAGGCATACAAAGTATAAAAAAGACAATTATTGATAATAATAATAATAATAATAATAATAATAATAATAATAATAATAATAATAATAATAGTAGTAGTAATAATAATACTAATAGTAGTAATAAAATAGTGCAATACAAAGCATACAATGAATACAATATTTTTAAGTACAATAAGGAAAATTATGATTATATATAGCTCAACTTATCACATTAAGGAAAATTATGATTATATATAGCTCAACTTACCACATTAGAGATATACCATTATCGGAAAATATGAAAACAAAAATATAAAATAAGTTAAATATCACTAGAACATTAAAAAAATGTGAATACGTGGAAATATGCAATACAACACTTGTCATAATAGTAAGTTAGTTTGGCAACTCGTCATAAGATAATTTTCTAACTTGGATTTGAAAGATTTCAATGTTCGGCAGCCCTTGACTTCAGGCGGCAGAGAGTTCCAGTGACGAGAGGTAGCAACAGTGAAAGATGAGGAATACAGAGATGATGTGTGAAGTGGAATTTCTAGCGTGTTATCGCGTTGTGATCGAGTATTAATATTATGATAGCGAGAGAGAGTATGAAAACGAGCGAATAAATAATAGGGGGATGAAGTGTGCATAATTCGATATAAGAGAGAAAGTGAGTGCAGATTTCTCCTCTCACGTAACCTAAGCCATGATAACTTCTCGAAAGAAGGTGAGATATGATCATAGTATCGAACATTACAAATGAAGCGGACGCACGCGTTATGAACACGCTGTAGTTTCTGGGCGGAATCAATCCTGAGATCACTGAACAAAACGTCGCAATAATCTCAGTGAGGTAGAATGAGTGTCCGTACCAGCGTCTGTTTTAATCTAGTTGGATAATGATACAATCTTTTGTGCGAGATCGTGAGTATTTGCTTGTTTTCCGCACAGAACCAATACGCGGTAAGTGTGAAATACCACATTCAGTATTCCCAACTTAACACACATAACAATTTCCCTCTTCTTACCGCTTAAGCGCGACATTCATTTTACTGCTTTAGGCTTTTAACATATTATTTTTAGAGACGTTTAACATAGTAATAATTATAAACTGGAAACTCAGCACTGCAATTTCACCTAAATTGCAATGTTAATTATTGTTTTTAAATATTTGCAAAAATTAAGTAAAGTCTACTACTCCACGAAACTTATTGCATTCCTGATACAAGTAACATTAAGGAAGCCGTGAAAAAATCAACAAGATTCCAGATGCCGATGTTATTACTGCAATATGTTGTATAAATAATATTGTTAAAATATTAAAATGAAAAATAAATCATTACATAACCTTACCGTTTGTTTTAAATTCGCATTTATAGACTGGGGGAAGAAAAATACAGACGTATATCACGGCCTGCTGGAGTGTAGTAAACACAGAAAACATTTTATAGCAACAATGTTGAAGAAAGATATTTTGGCTTTCCGAAGTTGCCGTCATTGAACAGAAACCAACATGGAGATTTCATTGCAACTAATTAGAAATTCGTCTTTCAGGTATGTAATAAACGATCTTCGCACAAAATAATGTACGATACACGAGCGGTATGTTTGTTTTCATGTGTTCGGAAATTAAAAAAGCTCAACTACGTTTCGCTTTTTCAATCTTTTCCTCGAACATGAAAACGTCAACATACCGCTCTTGTAACGCATATTACTATTTAGTGAATGGAGAATAGAGAATCCCTTCTTACATGTATATTTAATAACCGTATATGCGTATAATGGTGATGATGTTGGCGTGATGAAGTACTTGTGTAAGATTTGAATTTAATGGACCTTATATTTGATGATACTAGCGGTATTAAGTGCACGTACACTTCTGGAGTAATATTTTGTCGAGGATCTCTTTCTCTGTAGCTGCACTCGTTTCCTCGATGTGCAGCATATTATTACGGCGCACTATATGTTGTGTCGGAATTCCAGGCACAGTTTTTCACATTACGGAGCGGCCCACAAATCTCCCGTCCGGCGTGCATGGCTGCCCTCGCAGTACTCTCCCTGTGTGAATCAATTGCCCATGAAAATAAACCTAGCGCGCAATATAGGGCCGCCCTTATTTACTGGGGTCGTGAAAATATATTATCCTTGCCTAACAGTCACCCGAACAGATGCGTCCATGTTCATCCTTCCTTAGATTCTTAGTTTCAACACGCTGCTTTTATTATTATTATTATTATTATTATTATTATTATTATTATTATTATTGCTACCACTATCACTACCACTACTAATGCTCCTACCACCACTACCACTATTATTATTATTATTATTTTATTATTATTATTGTTATTATTATTATTACTACCACTATCACTACTACTACTACTAATGCTGCTACCGCCACTACGACTATACCACTGCCACCGGGTGCTTGCCCACTTGCAGTGTAAATAAATACATACATACATTATTATTATCATTATTATTATTATTGCTACCACTATCACTACTACTACTAATGCTGCTACCACCACTACCACTATTATTATTATCATTATTTTTATTGTATTATTATTATTATCATTATTATTATTATTGCTACCACTATCACTACCACTACTAATGCTCCTTCCAAAACTACCACTATTATTATTATTATTATTATTATTATTTTTTTTTTTTTTATTATTATTATTATTATTATTATTATTATTATTATTATTATTATTATTATTATTGTTTTTCTTGTTATTGGTTTTCAGTAATAGATCGATTACGGATCGAGAGAACAACAGTTCAAACTCGGGTGTCTCCAGTTTTATTCTTTCTCTACGCCTGATTATCTTCAAATACTATACTACAATATTAGTTAGATCAAAACTCGAATAGGTCTAAGAAATTCTGTTACAACCGATTCGACTAAATTAGAAAGTATGCAAAGGAGCTTCTTTTCTTTTTGTTCATATAGATTTCTGCCCAGTAACTTCGGTACAGCTATGAGAATAACAATGATTACTTTAATTGTCGAAGCTTATATTCCAGACTACAAGAACTCTATTATCTATTCTTCTTGAATTCCTCTGTCGTTATTCATTTATTTACTTATATTTATTTTTATTTATATTTATAAATGTATATTCATTCATTTATTCATTCATACATACGTGCATCTATCCATCAATGTATTAATTAATTTATTTATTTACTTAAATTTATATTTGAACACAATTTGCAAATGTTACATGCGCAAGCTTAAACTATTTCATTATTTATCTGTTTACAGTAACAGCATTTTTATAGTCATAAACGTTCCTTGAAGAACGCATTGTTGCGTTTTTATATAAATATACTAACCCGAATGCACTGCGCAAGCAACAAATGAACGGCAGAGCAAACAAGAGTTACATGCCTCTGTAAGTCGATTCTGAAGCAGGTGCAAATATTTGTGAAGTCGACTGTACCTGCGAGCATCGTTGCATATTGGTGGCTGCATCTACAGTATTATTTCAGTTGACTACAGTGTATGTTCACTTAACTTCGTGATTTCGGTACTAAAAATGTGCTCTGAAGTTATTTACCATTACACATTCAGAATTTAGATAGCTTCTTAGCATGGCGCAAGATTGCAGCTTTCGGAAACCAGGGACAAACAGAAGCGAAACACACACTAAATGCTTGCTATGAAAAGATATATATCTCTAATATTCTCTCCAGAATCGAACACAAGTCCTCTGGTATTGCAGATACAAACTCTAGTGTTTTGAAACCAGAGGAAAACAATAATTTTATGGTGTTGTAAGTGCTAATTTCTAGCAAATTTCATAAGGTAAAGTTAATAATCATAGTTCAACTCATATTGTACAGTAATTATGGAGTTATTTCTATCCTTCTTACCAATGCAGCGGCATGATAACAAAATTATGTTATTTATACAGGGTGATTCATGAAGATTTACCTTCCCTTACGGAGTTTATTTCCGAAGACATTCTGAGCAAAATATGTCATGTAAACATTTGTCCTAATCTCAATATTTTCAGAGTTACACTAATTTGAAGTTGTTTGTAAAATAGCTTTATTCTTGAGTTTTAAGGGTAAAAGAATATTACAGATATAGAATGAACTATTCAGGAGCATCATTTCTTTAATTAGCCACTATTTTAAAGCTACAAATGTGTTGTGAATTCCATAGTTACTTCGTACAGATTTTTTTTTTCGATTTTTAACTACAAAATTACATTTTCTTACGCATTTATCACAACAATTGTTACAAATCACGCCACTCTTCTAAATTCTTCAAGTTTGTACATTAGGATGCATAATTAAACTGTAAAGAATGAAGTTTCTAAGTCGTATGATTTGTAACAATTTTTTTGATAAGTGTGTAAGAATGATATCATTTTTAGTTAGTAAAAGAAAAATAAAATCTATACAAAACAATTAGCAACATATTTTTGGCTTCAGAACACTAGCCAATTAAAGAAATGACATTTCTGAATAGGTCATTCTCTATTTGTAATATTTTTTAGCCCTTGAAACTGAAGAAAAAAGCATTTTACTAACAACTTCAAATTAATGTAACTTTGAAAATATTGAGATTAGGACAAATGTTTATATGACATTTTTTGCTCAGAATGTCTTCGGAAATAAGCTCCGTCAGTGACGGTAAATCCTCGCGAATCACCCTGTATATTAAACAAGCAAATAAATTATAGAATACTGTAATTTCGTGGATCATAATACTTAATCTCTTCTCTTAACCGGAAATTTACAAGTACCACTCTATGTGATATTTCAAATAAGAATTATCGTACATTCTGTAAAAGAAAGGAGATATTATACCAAAAGTTTGGA
>JAJSOF020000029.1:5117500-5240000 GCA_025594305.2 Periplaneta americana
TTGTCATCCAGTCTGCTGTCAAAAAATCTGAAAGAATTTATAAAAAGTTATATTACCGGTTGTTCTTTATGGTTGTGAAACTTGGACTCTCACTTTGAGAGAGCATCAGATATTAATGGTGCTTGAGAATAAGGTGCTTAGGAAAATATTTTGGGCTAATAGGTATGAAATTACAGGAGAATGGAGGAAGTTACACAACACAGAACTGCACGCATTGTATTCTTCACCTGACATAATTAGGAACATTAAATCCAGACGTTTGATATGTGCATAGTATGTAACACGTATCGGTGAATTCAGAAAAGCATATAGAGTGTTAGTTGGGAGGCCGGAGGAAAAAAGACCGTTTGGGAGGCTGGGAAGTAGTTGGGGGATAATATAAAAATGGATTTGAGGGAAGTGGGATATGATGGTAGAGACTGGATTAATCTTGCTCATGATATCGAAAAATCGAAGGAGAACTGGGAGGAAAATTTAAAAGGTACGCAAAACGCGTCCTTGCAAGGGGTTGGGGGCTGTACAAAACTAAATATGTGAGCTCCAAGCCTGTTGGCCACTAGTCTCACTCCGGGTTACGCTGCTCCCCTGAAGGAGCTCTAGAAAATTTTGAAGGGGAAGCCGAAATTGGACGTAACCTCTTAGGTACCACATACGCGAGGGGGGCTGAAATTGATCAACTGATCACGGAACGGGGCGAGGAGGAGTTGGCTGGTGTTTGCCGTTAGGATGGCAAGACGCCGTCATCTGTTGTTCGATGACAAAGCAGGTGAAGGCCGTCGGAAGAAGCGCCGTGAAATCTAAGCTGCAATTTGAGAGGTCCCTGTCCTTTCAATTTGCGACTTATTGAGTGACCTCGTATGTTTAATAGACTATTAATATTATCTGAACTAGGGCATACATAATTTATAATAAAGGTGGAGTATATGGGGAAGGGCATATAGGTCCGTGGCCCATTTCTTATAGGGCTCATCCCGACATTTGTCTTACGCCTGAGGAAAACCACGGAATACCTTAGGCAGGATGAGTTGTCTCATATAAGAGACTAGCCAATTTGGCTATTATGTAGGAGGACATGAGCCTTGTTGATTTGTCTCAATTTCGAGACCAGCCATTTGGCTATATGATGGCTCAATTGCGAAGAGGGGGGAGAGATGTAATTGTTAATTAGGGAGATTCATGGGGATATGAGTGCAGGTCCGTGGCCCATTTCTTTTAGGGCTCATCCCGACATTAGTCTTAGCGCCTTAGGAAAACCACGAGCTCATGATAGGGACCGATGGCGAGTTTATATGAGGGCGGCAATGAACCTGCGAGTTCCTTATAAGTCATTTGTAAGTAAGTAACCGTGACCATAGTGCTTATGAATAAAATTAGTTAAATTTTGCATAAAAATGTACTCTTTCAGTAGATATTAAAAACATTAGGGTGTCAGTAAAAATGTTCTCGATGGCGTTGTAACTCCCATAACGATACTCGCAAAAGTTTTTGATTTCCATAAAAATATTCATTTAAATGGAAGGTTTTGGCTTGTCTGGGCGTTCCGTACAAAGTCTTCTCATTCAATTTTAATTTGCAGTTATGCTTTTGTTTTTTTAAAGAAATACCTTTATATACGAATGCTGAAAATTGCAATAATGCTAAAAACAGAAGACTGTTCCGACTAGTTCTAACAAGGACACCGTCTAAGATATAAGCAAGAGAAAAGTGTTGCAAGCTGATGTGCTTCCTTTACCAAAGGATCAAAACTTGGCTGCAGTGGATCGTAGTATTTACTTCCCCAGTTCATAGAAAGACTCTGTAAATTTATTTATTTCCTCTTTCTACTAGAACGTCGCTGCTGCAATAGAAAAGAAATACGGATCTTTTGGAATCTTATGATTTATGTAGTCTATTGACTGTACCCTGTGTCTGTGTGCCTGGTTTGTGCAATAACTCTTACAGGGAATGTAACTTGGTATCATATTCCACACTTCCCATACTGAGTGTAAGGTGTGTACAAAATTCCGAATTTATAATCCAATTGCAGGGATATTTAGGGCCCATATTTCTAATAATCGTCGAATTTCGCTTGTAAATGTAAAATAAACAGATTTACTTCACTTTCTAATGCCTAATTGCACTGAGATTCATTTCATTGTATATTCGTTTTAGATTTCTGTCTTACTAAGTTACAAATGGCATTTAGACAACCCAGAGGTTCATTGCCACCCTCATATAAGCCCACCATCGGTCCCTATCCTGAGCAAGATTAATCCAGTCCCTATCAATATACCCCAACTCACTCAAATCCATTTTAATATTATCCTCCCATCTACGTCTCGGTTTCCCCAAAGGTCTTTTTCTCTAAGGTCTTCCAACTAACACCATATACGCATTTCTGAATTCACCCATACGTGCTACATGCCCTCCCCATTCTCAAACGTCTGCTTATAGTTTTTTCAATTTGAAAATAAATGCTATATTTGATTTATTTTAAATTAATTTAAACCTCTTTTGATAGCAGTGTCTCTTTGAGTTCATTTATTAATTACATTTGCTATTCATATACATACGTATCACATTGTTAGCTATGGTATACGGAGTCTTTTTTAAAATTGAATTTCTGTGTATATCTAAGAACCCAATAAGATGTAAATTGGAAGTTAATGGCAAAATTATACAACAAGTTATGGATTTTAAATATCTTGGGATACACATTTCTAGTTCTCGTAGATTGATTGATGAAGTAAGAACTCAGGTTTTTAAAGCATCGAAAATATCAGGATACTAACGAGATGCCATCTGGAAAAACAAATATCGAAACATAGAAAGTAAAGTAAAAATTTATAAAACATGTGTACGACCAATAATGACATATGGAGCGGATACAAGAGCAGATACTAGCCAAACGAAACAGCTCATGAGAACAGCAGAAATGAATACTTTAAGAACCATAGTAAGCAAAACAAGATTTGACAGAGTTAGGAACCAGGATGTGAGGGATGAATGTAGTATTACAGATGTTGGGACATTTATTACAGCGAGTTCAGAATATGTGCGTAAGATACGTGTGCAACATCCGACGATATGATCACATATCACCTTCCTTCGCAAGCCTTTCGTGGCTCCGACTTAAAGAACGCAGAACTTTACACTCTTTGTCTTTACTCTTTCGAATTCTGCACACCTTAACACCAAATTACCTTTCGTCTCGTTTCTCTTATCTATACTCTAACCACGACGTAAATACCAGATCACTTATCTGTGGCACGCTAAGTATACCTCTTCTTGTTATTCATCATCTTTTACAATATCCACCTCGCGTCAATGGAATTCCTTGTCACAAAGTATTAGGGGCTGCAAGACAATAAACACCTTTAAGAACAGCTTAAAAGATAACCTTCTTAGCATTTCACTCCAATCATACTGATTTAAACTATCACTGACTACATTGTTACTTTTTTCTTTAGACATCATCCTGATTGTGCTGTATTTTCAAAATTGTCTCATAATAATCTCTTTCTATTATCTAATATTATTTGAAATATATTAACATTCTATGTATTTTAGTTTAATTCTGCTACACAGTTTATTTCAGTGTTTAATTAATAGTTCATATTATTTTGTTGTTTAATTCGTAAATAACTCTTGTATACATGTAACTCTCATCTAAATCAAATTGTTGAATTCTTTGTAAGTTCATGCATATGTATATACACTTTTTGCTGGTTGAGTGGAAGAGAAGGCCTTACGGCCTTAATTCTGCCAGCTAAAATAAATCATCATCATCATCATCATCATTATTATTATTATTATTATTATTATTATTATTATTATTATTATTATTATTATTATAAAAAGGGAATAGAGCTCCCACACGGATAGAGCTGACGACACGAGACTTATTAGGGCAGCAAAGAACCTACGTCCTAGAGAAAAAGAGAAGCGGGCAGACCTCTCAAGAGATGGAACCAGACGTAATCATCATTGACATAGTGTGTAAATACACAGGCTTATTCCTATAGAAAAGAAGAAGAAGAAGATTTAAACTCTTCGTACATATTAAATATTTGCACTTCCTTAAAGCTCAATACAGAACATTTTTCCCCCAATCACACTTAAAAGCAGGCGTGGTACATCTCCGCTAATCGCTTGGACTTTGTTGAGGTTCTCTGTTGTACACTTGTAGGTTACTAATGTAGCGGTTAACGCTGTAACTCTACTGGTCTCATGGTAGCTGACGTCACACGAGGCAGCCCGACAACTTTCCACGCGGGAGTTCTTGCTTCTCTTTGCTCGTAGAACACTATCGTGCACGGGTCTGCTGTAGATCAATAATTATTGATAATTTATATTTAGTTCTTTCTCTATGTTTTGCTTGTATATTTGTGTTTCTGGTGGTTTGGAAGAGAAGGCATATTGACTTTATCTCGGCCAGGATAAACAAAGAAACAACAAATAAATAATTAATTAAATAGTATATATGAGTAAATAATTAAATAGATAAACAAATAGCTAAACAAACAAATAATTAAACAAAGAAACAAGGAAGCAAGTAAGAAAGTAAGCAAATAAACTAACAATTAAATAATTAATAATTATGAAATAAATAGGGCGGCTTTTGTTGTTAATATATATATATATATGACAATATATAAGTTAATCAATAAATAAATCAAGAAAGGAATAAATAAATAAACAAATAAATAAATAATGAGTAAATAAGTAAATCTGTAATAATTAAATAAATAAAATCAAAAACGAACAAAAGAACGAACTAACGAACAAACAAACAAGCAAATAAATGAATTCAAGAATAAATGAATAAATAAATAAATAAATGAAAAACAAATAAACACATCAAAATATATTTATTAATTTATTACGAATTATTTATCTAATTGCTTGTTTGCTTCCTTATTTAGCTGAATGTTTGTTAGTTTATTTAAATATTCATTAATTGTTTTATTGTTTATTTGTTTAATTTTTTTAATAAGATTTTGCCACTTACTTGTTTCAAACCGTGTTTACCTTTATCAAGGTGATATAAAAGTTATAATTATTATTTTCTTTAATTATTTATTTCCCTATATATATTTGTTTAATTATTTATTTATATGTTTCTTTGTGTGTTTATTTGTTGATTTCGGCTGAGATAAATAGTAGGCCTAATGGAAGTAGATCCATTGGTAGGTTCAGCCGTAGCAGTAACATTATTATTGGTAATAGGACTGGTGGTACAGTACAAGTGATTTCAGTAGTGATGGCAGTAGTATTAGGAGTTGAATTAATTGTGGCGTTAGTACAATTTAGTGTGGCACTATAGTCCCATTACAAATTTCTCTCTTTCAATTTCGGAGAGAGGTTCTTCACGATCGCATGTTGTAACGTGCTTTTACAAAGATTAGAAGTCTTTAAAAATTAACTTGTAAAGATGGAAGGTGCAGATAGGTCTTTTGGAAGAATCGATGGCGGCGGAGGAAACTTGCCGGTATCGAGCGCTATGCCGCAGTTTTATTTGTCGTCAGTAAATCATGAGGACGTGCTCTATCAGGGAGGTTGGGTCGAATCCTCCTGCGCCAGAGTAGCGCTTTTAAAGTAAAACTGTAGGCTTTGTAGTCACACACGCTTGTATTCACGAGAACTTTCTTAAATTCTGAAAGCTAGTGGTCTCAGTGGAGGTCTTCTGAAAAGAATCCTCTTGGATTACAACGTGTAATTTGAATAGTCTTTATAAATAGGGACAAAATGTATTTAAAACTGAAAAAGAAGTTAAAAATACTACACAAAGTTTAATGAGAGAGAAACAGGAATTCTGCATTCATACAAACTTGAACAAATAATTAAAATCCCAGTGCGCACAATGTAATTATGCAGCGGTACGAACAGGATTTCAGTCGGAACTGATGTGCAACAAACATTAAGTCAACGGCAAGGTCTTCGATTTACCGCAATGGATATCAGAGGTCAAAATTCGCCCGAGTAAAGTTTGTGGTGGAAAAATAAATTGCTTAAAAGGGTTTTCTTTATTTGCTTCCAATGCATCCGTTAAGCATTTACCAATACAGCACAATTATCCACAACAGGAAATTATCGTATCTTATTTTCTTCTGCAACGGCGAATACTTCAGGAAGAAAGAAAAAAAAACTTTTTATATCCCTGTATTTAAATAAAATATCGAAGTATTTGGATATAAAGCAAACGAAACTATTAAAGAAAGCTAAATATTTTGCTTATCATTAGAATATTACTCAGGACATCCCATCCTGAAACTAAAGATCTTACTCAATTCTAGTGGTAGTTGAAATTCCAAAATAGTTCGTCATAAAGTCTACTAATAGAAGTTTCGAATTCCAAAATCCTTAATTCATTCTTTAATCACTCATTTATTTATATATTCATTTTTATACTTATTTACTTAATTAATTCATTATTCTATTTATTTATGTATTTATTTATTATTTTTATATATTTACTTTTTTCATTCATATATTTACTCATACATATGCTTATTTATTTACTTATTTACATGCTTTTTTATTTATTCATTTATTTATTTCATTACATATATTTAATGCTATGTGTTGACCGACAGTGATTAGTAAAAATAGAATGACATAACCATAATAATAACACAACTTACTTAAATTAAATGTACAATAAATATGGGAAATTCCTGTTATTATTCGGTTGAGAAGCTTTGTCATCCAGTCTGCTTTCAAGAAAGCTCCAAGTTAGAATTTATAAAAACAGTTATATTACCAGAGGAATAAGCCTTTTAAATACTACTTATAGAATATATACTAAAATAATTAATAATCGCCTAAAAGCGATATCTGAAGTGAATTTAGAAGAAGAGCAGATGGGTTTTAGAAAAGGGCGCTCATGCAGTGACAATATTTTTAGTATAAAAAGAATTTTAGAGAAACGACGAAAAGTCAATCTAGAAACGCACATAGCTTTCGTTGACTTCGATAAAGCTTTTGATTGTGTAGAACGATCCAAATTATGGAAAATAATGTACAATAAAAATTACCCTCCACATATGATAGAAATAATAAAATGCCTCTACACAGATACAAAGATAATAATAAACACAGGAACATCGAAAACAGAAGAAATAAGAATAAATCAAGGACTCAGACAAGGTTGTAGCCTATCACCTAGTCTCTTCAACGTGTATCTAGATGACTTAATTAAAGAATGGAAAATGGAGGTGAATCCAGGTATAAAGATTAGTAAAGATAGCTACATTTTTAAATGTTCTAATGTTTGCCGATGATGTAACATTAATACAAGACAGTGAAGAAAAACTGCAATATGCCATTCACAAACTACACCTACTAGGAAAAGAAGACTATAATTTGAGCATATCAACTCATAAAACTAAAGTAATGGCCCACAGTGGTAAATTTCCAATTCGTACAAAAATAATAGTTGATAATAAGCCCATAGAACAGTATCTCATTTTAATTATTTAGGTTGTAATATAACTTATGATGTAGATAGAGATATTGACAACAAAATAAGCAAATTCCAGTGAATATGCGGAACAATAAATAGAACACTAAAAAATAAAATTAGAAAAGAAATAAAACTAAAGTTGTATAAAACTATGGCAGTACCCGTGTTGACATATGGAAGCGAATCATGGATAATTAAAGAACGAGATAAAAGTAAATTACAGGCTGCAGAGATGAGGTTTCTTTGCAGAGTAAAGGGATGTACAAGAAGGGATCTGATAAGAAATGAGGATATCCATAAGGAATTAAATATATACAACATAAACGAAAAAGTTGAAGATTATAAAGAAAAGTGGAAAGAACACCTGTCTCGAATGGATAACAAAAGAATTGCAGCACTGATACAACAGTACCAACCTAACGGCAAAAGAGATGTCGGACGTCTTAGGAAGAGGTGGAACTGAATAAAATGTGAAGACGGAACAGGCACTGAGCCTAAACCATGAAGTGAAGATGATGATTATGATGATGATTTTCATTAAAGTGTTAACATAGTTCTGACATAGTCTGTACTGTATTAAAAAACTGTCATGTGCTCAGCATAGTACAATATCAACTCTTGAGATAATACAGTGCAAATATAAGACGAGGGAGCGATCTCTTGTGTGTCAACGAGGACATTAAATTCTGCTTCCGATGTACAAATTGAACTGGAGTCTGTGGTATTTAAAATGCAATCTCAGCATATGCAAACATAATTTATGTCCGCTATCCTATATCAAAAAAGTAGCCAAAGAACATTATATGCAAGAATGGAACGAAAGATGGGTCAATAGTGATAAGGGGATTCTTACAAAAGAGCTGTATTTTCCAACGGTCTATGATCGTAATAAATGTAAAGTAATAACGCCAAATTTCGTACTGACACAGTTTTTGACTGGGCATGGAAAATTCGGGGAATACTTAAATAGATTCCATATTAAAGACGATGCAACTTGCATTTGTGGGGAGGAATCTCAAGATGTCAAACATGTATTATATGATTGTCCAGTCTTTTGCCGTGAAAGATACGAGCTTGAGTTGTTACTGAACACTTTAAACTATACATTTACCAAACCGTTAACCAATATACTTACAAACTCTAAATCATATAAGTATTTCATGTCCTTCTTGAATAGAATATTCTTGAAACTGTAAAATGTTAAATTATTCCGGGGGAAAAAAATCGTATTAGTTCTAATCAACTATAATGAAACTGTAAGTCTTCAATTTCACATATTATAATATTGTACTATTGGTTTTAATTTTTATTTTGATTATGCATTTGATTTCTAATTTTGAGTCATTTCTTGTAATACCTGATTACTGCCAATTGTTGTTAATAAATAATGTATTTAATTCTTAAATTTTAAGCCATCTCTTAGTATAGCTATTTATTGCTTCTAAAATAACATGTTTAATAGCTATTATATATATATATATATATATATATATGTACATAAAATATTTCTTCCTATAACCATTAGATATAAATATAGAGACATGCCTTGAGGCTTTATGAAACGATCCATTCTTTCATTAAGGTGCATTCTTGTACAAAATTCATGTGAATTGTAACCTTGACAACAATTTTGTATTATAATTTTATTATTGTTTGTTACTTATAAAATATATTTTGATGCCAACTACAACCCTAATATACCTCAGGGTGAAATAGGGGTTATTGAATTGGATAATAAAAAAAAACATACATAGACATTTTATTTTTGCTTCAATTTTTATTGTACCTGAGTTTTTTAATGTACTTCACTCTCACCCCCTCTACTAGTAAACTTACAACCGTCCTCCATACAGAACCAAGACCGCGTATGCAGTACTGAGTTAGTGAGTATAGTACGTTCCAGAAATATGTTCACGTTTTCCAGTGACGAAAGACCTTTCAATATTAAATCATATTTTCGCACAGGTACTGTCGTCCGTTTGCCCACGTCGCATCCCGGTTTCCCCCACCTGCTTCTGTTCGCCCCTCTGTAAAGTCTAGCAGCTGGGCTGTCTTAGCTCTTCTCTGAAAACATTAATTTCTGTTAGGAATTGGACGTCTACGTAATATTATACAACTGTTTAAAATAACTTAAATAAAAGGGCCTCGTTAAGTAATTAACTATCACGTGATTTCCCTCCCCCTTTCTACGATCCTGCGACAAAACCACTTGAACGGACAGTAGATAGCATTTCTGAGTAATTTTATCTTTTCGGATCGGGCAGAAGTGAAGATTAAATTTACAGTACGTAAGGTACTCTTTTATAGAGTAGGTATAGAATTATTTCAACATGAGTTACTCGTACGAAGGACGAAACTGGTAATTGGAATTAGGTACAATAGTCTATAGTGCGATAATATGCACAAAAGAACTGAAGTCGGTATCGAAATGAACGGCCACCATTTTCAAAAATGTGTTTAAATATCCGTATTATGATTATTTTTCAATTTAACTTCATTCTCTATATTGTACGCCAAAGTGCTGTAACAGTATAATATACACTGCATAATTAATACGTCCGAATGGATAGTTCAATTCGTGAGTAAAAACACTGAGTGTAATACAGTACTGTATTTTGATTAAATAAAAGCCTAATGAAAATGATCAAACTCAAAATTGCGATATTTCCTAGTTTAATAAATGGATGAACTACTTTTCTTCCCTCCTATACCTAGTAAAGTGATTTGTTTGTATTTTACGCCAGTATCATCGAACTCCAGTCGTGGAAGGGGGAGCAAGCGGTGTTTCCGGTTTTAGACTTTTAATCCAAAGATATATCCAGGTTAATATTAAAAATGTTAGTAAGAATAAAATGATGTCCCTGTACGTAAGATACACGTAATAATATTTCTTCATAATGGAACTTTTTATAACTAACTCCATAGACAATTAAGAACGTCAGGCTTTCTACTCAAGAGTGAAGATGATGGCCCGTGTATCCTTAACACTTTAGTCAGCTTTCCCAGATAACGTTGGAAATACCGTTCATTTAGTAAGTGGCATTTCTTCGTACAAAGTTCATCCTGTTAACATCACATCTCTTGACGGGTGAGTATAGAATTTAATACTAAATAGAGGCTTACGTATGCCCAAGTGTAAAGAACAAGTAGGCTAGGATAGTGCATAATGTTAATGGATGGAGCGGCGGAGTGCGGCGTAGAACTTTCAACATTGAAATTTCAAGCGGAAACTGAAGAGGATGCGCATTCATTAGTAATGGCATCATAAAGCATGGGAGGTTGGTACACGGCAGTAGAAAAGCCGGAAGTGAGGAACGAAATGCTGTGGTACTGCCCACTGGCTTACTCTAGCCAGTCCGAGAATTTGGCTATATTCTCTCAGGATGGCCTAAACGGATGAGGGCTGTCCGACGGGGTTACAACAGGAAGCGTTTCTGAAATGGAATGCGTTGTGAACTCTCTTGAGGTTTCTCTCAAGAGGGATGATATTAAAACTAACGGTGAACTTTCACCGCGAGTGTTTCGTACCAGAGACTTTTATCACTTGTAGTGTTAGAAATAGAGATGGCCGATATTTCACAAACCCATATTTTGTCACAGGTATTTTTTTGTCACAGATAAACCTGTGACTGATGACGCGAAATATCTGTGACAAAATATCGCTATCGAAATCTGCTCCGTATTCAGTACTCTGTGACTGATATTTTCTCCTCTAAGTCGTAGGTTTGCGCGTGCGCATGATACAATAATAGCGATCGGGCGGTAGTTTCTCCATCTTATTATAAATGACGTAGTTATTACACGATTTAAATAACAACACCATTGGTTACCAGTGCTTAATCTTGTGTAAAATTCTATCTGAACAACTGTTTTGTTTTGTAATTATTTTCCAATGTTTTTCCGAATACTTATGTTTCATTAATTTTTATTCTGACTCAATATTATAATGGTAATGCACGACTTAAAATAATTTACCCATTATATTATATACAATAAAAAGGATCAATTTTTATAACGATTAGGATAATCATATAACCTCAATTTTTCCATACCCAACTACATTTAAAAATGATCAACGGGTTCAATATCTACAATATAACCTCTTGGTACCTACATGAAGTTGACTTTTGACACGTTACTGTTCAGTTAGGCAAGTATTTATTTGTAAATGGTACATGTACATAATTTCTTTGTTGGATTTTCCCATATAAATCACTGATGAGTGGTGTGTATAGAGAAATCGTATTCATATTTCACTGCTCTTCAATATTTCCTGCTAATTTTTATCGGTGTGACAAAATATCGGTGTAATTCATGCACATTGTGCTTATGTATCGATATAAAATATCGGTGTGACAAAATCACCGATAAAAGTCGCAGATATTTAATTGTCACAGTCACAGTTATCACAGATACTTGAAAATATCGTTTAAGCTCATGTCTAGTTACAAAGACGTGACTCTAAGCAAATCATTGGTATACTGACTTCTAAGCTGAGAATGTAGGTTCAAATACTGTAGAGGGAAATTTGTAACGGAGAAAGACGAAGTAGAATGAATAGCATGATAAGATTTCTGTATTCTGAAGCTCAAAAAGTGTTGACAATTCCTTAGTTCCTTTGTGCAAGTTCTTTTTCTTTCTTTTTTTTAAACAAAAATTACATTATTCTTGTATGTGTATTATTCACACTGCAAATGGGTATATACCCAGTGGCAGAAATAACTAATTACACTCAACAATTAATAATAAACACAACTAATAAAAACAATAATAATAATATTAATAATAATAATAATAATAATAATAATAATAATAATAATAATGAGCATCCTAAATTAAATGAAGCATGGTCACTTAAAATAACATTTAAAGTAAATCTAATTTGTATCTTAACCCTAAGTTCGAACTAAGACCCACGAGTGTGACAGGTTCATACCTGCACAAGTACCTTTCGGCACTACACTTATTTCGCTGTCAACTCACTCACTGCACTGATTCTACCTGATTTCACTAACACTTCTAATCATTTCACTGTTCAAATACTTTGCACAGCCACTTCACTTACACAATAGAATTCACTGACACAACACACTTCCTCACTGATAGAACACTTCAAATAACAAGATATCAATTACAACCTTTAAGTAGTGTGTATAATATACTACCGTCTATTAGTAAAGTCCTTAAGCCTATTTTTAAATACATTTTTGGTTGTTGGTAAAGCCTTTAGTAAGTCTGCAGGTAGAGGATTCCAGTCCCTGATAGTACGATTGAGAAAAGAAAACTTTCCAGTGTCCGTCCTCTGTCTTCTTTCCCTCAATTTATATGAGTACGCACTTATTACAAAAATTGTTACAAATAATACGACTTCTAGCATTTTAATTTTTTACAGTTCAATTTTGCATTATAATGTTCAGTCTTAAAGAGTTTACGAGAATGGTGTGATCTGTAACAATTGTTATAATAAGTGCGTAAGAAAAATGTAATTTTGAAGTTAAAAGTCTGAAAAAAAAAATCCTCTACCAAGCAACCAAGGAATTCACAACAAATGTTTAGCTTCAGAATACTAGCTGTGAATCGTTCGTTCCCTATTTATAATATTCTTTTACCTTTAAAACTAAAGAAAAAGGTACTATACAAACAAGTTCAAATTATTGCAACTCTGAAAATATTGAGAATTGGACCCATGTTTATATGACATTTTTTGCTCAAAAGGCTACCTTTAATAACCTTGCAGTTCAATTTTCTTTTTCAAAATTAAATGGAGTTGCGTTATTTTTATAGTAACTCTCCCTATTAACCCTCTGCTATAGGCCTAACAATGAACATCTCAAAAATATTAGTTTATAATGAAATAAAATAAAAAATGTAAAGTTTTACAAGTTAAAAAAACATATGAAACTAATAAATCAAATTTTAGTTCTCTGTTGAAATTCAAGTATTCGAACGCCACCTATTAATACTGCAATGAGTATCTCGAGGAAAGGTTCCAATACTAATTATTTCTAAGAAAATCACTTTCAGAAAAACCATAACACACAGAAAAAATGGGAACAAGAGATCACGATAATATAAATAGGAATATAAAAATTGTTGTAAATAACAAAAAATAAAATAATTTTGAAGCACGCAAACTTATAAAAGAAGAAAATTAAGCTATAGATTGAACTTTATATACTGAAATTTTTATTTCACAGACTACTGGAGGAGGTAAAAAATCACCCCAGTTGAATAATGTAAATTACACCGTAAAATAGATTAATTATTTATGTTATTCTCAGTTCAAATTATTACTAGACATATAACGGACAAATACATGGAATTTTAAAAAGAAATATAGGGGAAAATGAAAATAATATTGAAAAATCACCAGTGGGGTAATCCTAGTACCCCTCTTGGTAGCAGAAGGGTTAAAGAAAACATTTCTATATAAAGCTGACTCGAGGAAAAATTATACAATTGAACACTGCATTACGGCACATGGTTTATTTACCAATTGTGGAGCTGGGTTGAAAAAACACATTTGACCGAATTGATTTTTGCCATAAAATATAGAGTTTCGTAGCATGTGCTGTCCTCTACGAGATGGTTCGCGAATCATTTTAAAATGTTAATTCTTTGCTGAGTTATAGTTCATTTTATGTTCCAGAAAAATCGACCCCTTTCTACTTTCCACATAATGTAGGAAATGGCATCCTCTAATTCTTCTTTTTTCGGAGATGTCACAGTCTTCCCTACTGCTGTATTATTTCTCATCATTTTTTCCCAAAATAATTTCCAGCACTTCGGGAATTGAGGGCAGTTTTTTATTAACTATATGGCCTCGTTTAAAAACCCTGCAAAATTAGTTTTCAGGTTCTTTTACTGGATGAAGGTGACGATGTCCACTTACAATAGCTTGCAGGTACTGGCTAATGCTAATTCTAATGACAGAGGCGAGTGGATGAAATTTTTAGTAGTAATATGCGTTACAAGAGCGGTATGTTGAAGTTTTCATGGTCGAGGAAAAGTTTGAAAAGGCGAAACGTAGTTGAGCTTTTTTAATTTCCGAGAATTGAAAGAAAACATACCGCTCGTGTATCGTACATTATTTTGTGCGAAGATCGTTTATTACATACCAGAAAGAGGAATTTCAAATTAGTTGCAATGAATTCTCCATCTTGGTTTCTCTTCAATGACGGCAAATTTGCAAAATAAAAATATCTATCTTCAACATTGTTGCTTTAAAATGTTTTCTGTGTTTATTATACTCCAGCAGGCCGTGATATGGGCCTACGTCTGTCTTTTTTTCCCCCCAGTCTATGATGAGTCTGGAATCTTGTTGATTTTTTCACTGCTTCCTTAATGTTACTTGCATCACGAATGCAGTAACTTTAGTGGAGTTGTAGAGTTTACTTAATTTTTGCAAATATTTAAAAACAATAATTAGCAGTGCAATTTAGGTGAAATTGCAGTGGTAAGTTTCCAATTTATAATTATTACTATATTCAACGTCTCTAAAAATAATATGTTAAAAGCCTAAAGCAGTAAAATCAATATGTCACTTAAGCGGTAAGAAGAGGGAAATTGTTATGTGTGTTAGGTTGGGAATACTGAATGTGGAATTTTAGACTTTCCGCGGATTGGTTTTGTACGGAAACCAAGCAAATACGCACGATCTCGCACAAAATTAGTTTTCAGGCTCTTTTACTGGAGAAAGATAAGGATGTCCACTTAAAATAGCTAGCAGGTAGTGGCTAATGCTAATTCTAATGAGAGAGGGGAGTGGATGAAATTTTTAAAAATACTTTTAAGTTGGCCTTGGTACGTTTTTTGAGAAATTTCTGTCTAGATCCATACAAAATTTCTAACAACTAGGACAGATAATTACGCTACAGAGGTTTTTGATTTAAGTAGGATCGCAATTTTAAGAATACTGTTCTATACAGCGCACCAACGCTTTTAGCTTCAGGATCTTCGTTAATAAAGATCTTGAATATTTTCTCTGATGAGGTCTAAGTTCAGCAAGGATCAGTGTTCAGTCTACCTGTAGTAAACATAGTACTACCGGTACCTCTACCTAACTTATTACTTCCTGTTATTTATTTCACTCCCGTGAATTTGAAGCTTTTTACTTTGCATTCAGGTAATTACTTCTAACTCTAGCGAATATTATATTCCAGGTCATATACTTACTGGCTTTTAAGGAACCCGGAGGTTCATTGCCGCCCTCACATAAGCCCGCCATCGGTCCCTGTCCTGAGCAAGATTAATCCAGTCTCTATCATCACATCCTACCTCCCTCAAATCCATTTTAATATTATCTTCCCATCTACGTCTCGGCCTCCCCAAAGGTCTTTTTCCCTCCAGCCTCCCAACTAACACTCTATATGCATTTCTGGATTCGCCCATACGTGCTACATGTCCTGCCCATCTCAAACGTCTGGATTTAAAGTTTCTAATTATGTCAGGTGAAGAATACAATGCGTGCAGCTCTGTGTTGTGTAACTTTCTCCATTTTCCTGTAACTTCATCCCTCTTACCCCAAATATTTTCCTAAGCACCTTATTCTCAAACACCCTTAATCTCTATTCCTCTCTCAAAGTGAAAGTCCAAGTTTCACAACCATAAAGAACAGTCGGTAATATAACTGTTTTATAAATTGTAACTTTCAGATTTTTTGACAGAAGACTAGATGACAAAAGCTTCTCAACCGAATAATAACACGCATTTCCCATATTTATACTGTGTTTAATTTCCTCCCGAGTGTCATTTATGTTTGTTACTGTTGCTCTAAGATATTTGAATTTTTCCACCTCTTCGAAGGATAAATCTCCAATTTCTTAATTTTTATAGTTCCATTTCGTACTATATTCTGGTCACGAGACATAATCATATACTTAGTCTTTTCGGGATTTACTTCCAACCCAATCGCTTTACTTGCTTCAATTAGAATTTCCACGTTTCCCCTTATCGTTTGTGGTTTTTCTCCTAACATATTCACGTCATCCGCATAGACAAGAAGCTGATGTAACCCGTTCAATTCCAAACCCTCTGTATTATCCTGAACTTTCCTAAGTGCATATTCTAGAGCGAAGTCATATAATTATATTAATTAAAGAAATAAGATTGAACATCGTTGGTGTAAAAGTTTCTTTGCTCTAATTTTATTTTGCAAAGAACTTGTATTAATTTTATGAATATGAGCTCAGTTAATGTTAATACATAAGCGTGCAGTTAGACTTCTGAAGACTGCATACCCTGAAGCGCTACAGGCCATATACTGTATTTATAATAATGTCATTAGCTTTGAAAGAGTACAGAGTAATATCTACTTCATAAAATCAAATACTGAGGAAAAATTTTACCCGTAGTAATTGAATCGGTAATTTCATAAAGGGCATGAGTCAACGTTTTTCACAAAGTGAGTTGTGAACGTTGTCATCGTCTTGAAAGTCAATACGTTGTTGGGTGTAGAATGGGCATGGGTCCCATTAACTCAGTCTGAGATAAAGCCATGTTAATTTCTCGTTGACTGTTCAAAGGGCATGACTCATGACTCATGCCCAGTCTGTTGTCAACAGTTTTAACGTCATAAAACATGTGGAAACAGATGAAATTCTAAATTTCACAGCCTGGTGGCCTACCTATTTAAAAAAAAACTGTCTCTCCAGTTAAAGTCTAGGGAAAAAGATTCCACGAGATCAAAAAGTAAGCTTTCAACCATCAGTGTTTACGATGTTTACGTACTCCAATGAACATCGTGGTGAAGTAAAAGCAAGAGAATTTATTGATGGTTCAACTGAACATTCTTTCGCACTTGCAAGAGATGGTTGGAGTACTACATCTCTACCAGGCCCTGCAAGAACCTATCAAGGAAAAATTCCTCTTAATATGGAAAAAATTAACGACATAAAGAAAACCCTTCAGTACATACCAACAGAACACATTCCCTTTTATACTGAGTTGATAGCATGGCCAACCCGTGGGGAAGAACCCAACAGACGAGAAGTTTCTGTGGATAACTAGGATGAAGCTCATTAAAAACAGAGGTTACATGTTAGTATGTGTTGAATTTGATACATTTCAATTAAATTACACATATTTTGCAGTTTAGCATATGATTTGTGCATGTACGAATGTAGTATAAGTCAGTTGACTGCACAAAGGGCACAAGTCATAGAACAATACAAATTATTTTCAGAGTATTCATGCACAATAACTAGTCATTAATATATTCTGAATATTTATCTACATTACGGTATTACACATAATTTTTTTCCAAAGTTTTAATGTCCTCCTCTATCACGTAACAATGTTTGTGCGAGATCGTGCGTATTTGCTTGTTTTCCGCACAGATCCAATATGCGGTAAGTGTGAAATACCACATTCAGTATTCCCAACGTAACACACATAACAATTTCCCTCTTCTTACCGCTTAAGCGCGACATTTATTTTACTGCTTTAGGCTTTTAACATATTATTTTTAGAGACGTTTAACATAGTAGTAATTATAAACTGGAAACTTACCACTGCAATTTCACCTAAATTGCAATGTTAATTATTGTTTTTAAATATTTGCAAAAATTAAGTAAAGTCTACTACTCCACGAAACTTATTGCATTCCTGATACAAGTAATATTAAGGAAGCCGTGAAAAAATCAACAAGATTCCAGATGCCGATGTTATTACTGCAATATGTTATATAAATAATATTGTTAAAATATTAAAATGAAAAATAAATCATTACATAACCTAACCGTTTATTTTAAGTTCGAATTTATAGACTGGGGGAAAAAAAAGACAGACGTATATCACGGCCTGCTGGAGTAAGTTATAGTAAACACAGAAAACATTTTATAGCAACAATGTTGAAGAAAGATATTTTGGTTTTCCGAAGTTGCCGTCATTAAACAGAAACCAACATGGAGATTTCATTGCAGCTAATTAGAAATTCGTCTTTCAGGTATGTAATAAACGATCTTCGCACAAAATAATGTACGATACACGAGCGGTATGTTTGTTTTCATGTGTTCGGAAATTAAAAAAGCTCAACTACGTTTCGCTTTTTCAATCTTTTCCTCGATCATGAAAACGTCAACATACCGCTCTTGTAACGTATATAACTATTTTTGTCTTTCCTGAAAAATATTGTTTCAGTGACTCATGCCCTTTATGAAATCACCGATTCAATTATGAACCAGTACTAACTTACTTTTGAATTTAGAGGCGATTTAAAAATGACAAAGCTTACAATATTGTTGTTAAGGAAGGATATAATTTGCTCTAATAACATCATCATCATCATCATCATCATCATCATCATCATCATCATCATCACCATCATCATCATCAAAGTTCAAGCCTGATAGCCTGTTCTTTCCCCAGAGAAATTATCTTCCCTTATTGTATGGGGTCTTCCAATGTTCCTCTTTCCTTTAGGCTTGTAGTTGAACATCTTCTTTGGAAGTCTGCCTTCGCTCAAATTAAAACATGTTCTTCAAGCAGTTTGTATTTTATTAGTTATTCTGTTGTTGAGTAAAAAATGTCAAATTTCATCGTATCTGGTAGAATATATCCTTCCACTGCTCTTAAAAGTATAAATCTGCAGCTTCTGTCATTCCCTTGTCCGACCTATTTAGAGTCCAGTTCCCGCTGTCGTGAATCAACGCTGGGACTGCCATTACATTGTAGAATTTCAGTTGTGTTGATTTAGGTGTTGAATGGGATAGAGTTATTATACCACACGTTCTTTGGAATTTATTTATTTTGTTAATTTCATCGTTCTTTTTTTTACATTATGATATATTGCATCTAGGTTAAGGGTGTTTGAGAATAAGGTGCTTAGGAAAATATTTGGGGCTAAGCGGGATGAAGTTGCAGGAGAATGGAGAAAGTTACACAACGCAGAACTGCACGCATTGTATTATTCACCTGACATAATTAGGAACATTAAATCCAGACGTTTGAGATGGGCAGGGCATGTAGCACGTATGGGCGAATCCAGAAAAGCATATAGAGTGTTAGTTGGGAGACCGGAAGGAAAAAGACCTTTGGGGAGGCCGAGACATAGATGGGAGGATAATATTAAAATGGATTTGAGGGAGGTGGGATATGATGATAGAGACTGGAATAATCTTGCACAGGATAGGGACCGATGGCTGGCTTATGTGGGGGCGGCAATGAACCTTCGGGTTCCTTAAAAGCCATTTGTAAGTAAGTAAGTGATATATTGAATCAAAATAATAAAAATCACTCACTTGTTCGATTATTTCATCACAAATGTATCTCCCCTGAAATCCCATTGACTTTGTTTTTGTTATGTTTATTTTTTAAATTAAAACCTTTCATGTATTTTTAAAGGTTTACTTATTATTAATTGTAAACCATTCTCTGAAGTGATAAAAATAACCTGGTCGTCAGAAAATTATGTACGTCATGAACATGCATTTTTTTACTGTAAAGTATTTTATCATTCTTGGAAAGCAACGTATATATCAGGAGTTGAAAGCAACAGATGTGTAATTTAGATATTTTGGCATTTGAACTTATGAATGTCAGAAAAATTTGAACATATTTCTTGTACAAGGGGGTACTGTGGTGAAATATGTCCATTTTTGTTAAAAAAATTGATTTTTGTTTCTTGCATTAAAATATTCTCCATATCCTTTTTAACAAGTGTGGTAAGTATGGTGACCTTTGCGCGACTCGAACTCCTGTTATTACAGCCATTTTTAATGCCTGCTTTGCTCAAGGGCCACACCTCCGTCCTTTGAAATCTTCTGCTCCCTCCTGGAGTAGAAACACAGTTTAGGGACGGTATTTTCTACGTTTTTCTTTTAACTTTGTGTTTCATTATCTACTGAGACCAACGAGTTAGATACTATAGAGAGGCTAAAGACCTCTGATAAGCGCTCCCTGCAGAGGCCAACAGTACTATGGAGCGTTCCCTACAAAACATGGCGGTCTATAGTACCACCAGCCTCCGCAAGGAGTGCTTATCAAAGGTACACTGCCTCTTTCAATAATTAGGTGTCCCGTAGATTCCAATGAATACTTTATTTCATATTCTTGTATGATACTTACTTACTTAGTTACAAATGGCTTTTAAGGAACCCGAAAGTTCATTGCCGCCCTCACATAAGCCCGCCAGCGGTCCATATCCTGTGCAAGATTAATCCATTCTCTATCATCATACCCCACCTCCCTCAAATCCATTTTTATATTATCCTCCCATCTACGTCTCGACCTCCCTAAAGGTCTTTTTCTCTCCGATCTCCCAACTAACACTCTATATGCATTTCTGGATTCGCCCATACGTGCTATATGCCCTACCCATCTCAAACGTCTGGATTTAATGTTCCTAATTATGTGAAGTGAAGAATACAATGCGTGCAGTTCTGTGTTGTGTAACTTTCTCCATTCTCCTGTAACTTCATCCCGCTTAGCCCCAAATATTTTCCTAAGCACCTTATTCTCAAACACCCTTAACCTATGTTCCTCTCTCAAAGTGAGAGTCCAAGTTTCACAACCATACAGAACAACCGGTAATATAACTGTTTTATAAATTCTAACTTTCAGATTTTTTGACAGCAGACTGGATGATAAGAGCTCCTCAACCGAATAATAACACGCATTTCCCATATTTATTCTGCGTTTAATTTCGTCCCGAGTGTCATTTATATTTGTTACTGTTACTCCAAGATATTTGAATTTTTCCACCTCTTCGAAGGATAAATCTCCAATTTTTATATTTCCATTTCGTACAATATTCTGGTCACGAGACATAATCATATACTTTGTCTTTTCGGGATTTACTTCCAAACCGATCGCTTTACTTGCTTCAAGTAAAATTTCCGTGTTTTCCTTAATCGTTTGTGTATTTTCTCCGAACATATTCACGTCATCCGCATAGACAAGAAGCTGATGTAACCCGTTCAATTCCAAACCCTGCCTGTTATCCTGAACTTTCCTAATGGCATATTCTAGAACGAAGTTAAAAAGTAAAGGTGATAGTGCATCTCCCTGCTTTAGCCCGCAGTGAATTGGAAAAGCATCAGATAGAAACTGACCTATACGGACTCTGCTGTATGTTTCACTGAGACACATTATAATTAATCGAACTAGTTTCTTGGGAATACCAAATTCAATAAGAAATCTTATAATACTTCCCTCTTAACCGAGTCATATGCCTTTTTGAAATCTATGAATAACTGATGCACTGTACCCTTATACTCCAATTGTTTCTCCATTATTTTTCGAATACAAAAAATCTGATCAATAGTCGATCTATTACGCCGAAAACCGCACTGATGATCCCCAATAATTTCATCTACGTACGGAGTTAATCTTCTCAAAAGAATATTGGACAAAATTTTGTACGACGTCAACAAAAGTGATATTCCTCGAAACTTACCACAGTTGGTTTTGTCCCCCTTTTTTAAAATAGGTACGCTTTGTATGATACACTTTCAATAATAATATATCACAACATATTATTTTTATTATTATTATTATTATTATTATTATTATTATTATTATTACTATCTTAATCATCATCATCATAATCATCAACTCTGTAAGTCGATCCTTTTTCAGGAGATGTACGCATAATGCGGTTAGATCTTCAATTTAAACTCACAGATTTACAATGTGAAATGAAAGCTAGCTTGACAAATGTTGAACTTTTCAAATCTTTGCCAAAAAATAAATATCCGAAGTTTCGTTCTTTCGCTTGCTCTGTTGAAGCCATGTTCGCTATAACTTACTTTTGTCAAAAATTATTTTCAACAATGAAAATAGTAAAAACTAAATTTAGGTCACGACTGACAGACAAATACCTTCGTGATCAACTACGACTGCCAGTAAGTGACATAATTCCTGATTTTGAAACTGTCTTAGAGACATTCTGAAGAAAGTTAATTTTAGGTTATGACAATGTGTCCTATGTTTTCTTGCTCATTTCTTTCTTCGTTACACGTACTAAACATTAGTTTGTAACCTTGTACTCTATAAAATTATGAAAATGAAAATCCGTTAATAAGTCAGACAGTTTCTTCACTTCCCCTTCGGGTGTCCGCTTCCCTCCATAGGTGCTATGCACGTTGCAGGTTACACAGTGGCTCGGCGCACGATCACATTTTCGCCACTGCTGTACTACAGTGTACTGCAACTTGAAGAAATGGATGACGTTTCAGGGACACTGTGTATAACGTACAACATATTATGAAGTGCAGATGACACCAGATACGCCTCTTTCACTTATAGATTTATCACTACTGATTTTGTATTGATCTCCTGTCCATATTTCATACTTGTTTTTGTATTTATTTATAGGTTCCGAATTATTTTAAGGTGTAAGTTCAGGGTATGCTGTATTTTCTATGATTTCATTTTTGTAACGTTGTAGAATCCGTTTTCATAATCAGTAATAAGATATGGGTTGGAGGATTAAATTTCTTTCTGGTTTATACCATTTGTTTGAATATCAACACGCAGTTAGGACTTGACCGTCCTTTTCTGAATCCATATTGTTCGTCTTAAAATGTGGGTATTCTTCTTGTATTGTCTGTAAAATAATTCCTCTTTCATCAGTTTAATTTGAGAATATTTTACAATGAGTGTCAATACAAAGGAAATTGTAAACGAATGAATGTTACAAGGAAGATTTACGGAAGCAAATTGAGCAAATATGCAATTTGAATAATGCCTTAATAGAGAGCAAATGAGCGATCGGTTATGATATGAATTTCACTGTTATGAAACTGGATCCAATTCTTCATCTCTAGGCTCTAACATAATTATCGTCATTATTGTTGTTTATTTCGCTATACCATTATCATCGCAACAACAGTCCATCATAATTATGCACAATTATCACTCCGAACACAAATTACCTCGATAATTGTCGGTAAATATCGTGTTACCATCCATATAGTAGAAATATTCCAACAAAGTAAAATTCTACATCGACGAGGAAGAGCATTTCTTATAGCGGTTTGTATGTGAACGGGTGGAAAAAATTCGTTATAAATTTGCAAAGAAGTTACAGTCATAATGATGTAATTTTACGGCGCTATAATGGATCATTGACTAGTAATATGTGTGACATAATGTACAGATATATAGTTATTCATTCCTTTACTAACCGTTATATTATGCTTTCTGAGAAAAAATAAATATGCATGTGGTGTAGAGAACTCTAAAACAACATTTGTTAAACGGCTTCAATTTTTATATAGTTTCGGAACACCTACTTACTTACTCAATTACTTACTTACTTACGGCTTTTAAGAAACCCGGAGGTTCATTGCAGCCCTCACATAAGACCGACATCAATCTCTATCCTGAGCAAGAAATTATGCCAATGAACGCGTGAGTAATGTCAAAAACTGTCTTGAAGCGAATGTCACGAAATCGAAGGTACTTTATTTTTCATTAACGCTTGTGTATTGAGGAACTAAATTAAAATTTCAATCTGACAATGAATATACATAATTGTAGTCGTTCATGTCATTTAAAATGCGATTGTCTGTTTGGAGGAAACTTCACAAGTTAAATACTTATGTAAGTAATTATAGTTCTTAGTTATGTAATATGCTTCGTAAAACTATTTATCCATTTTGATTGTGTAATGTGGACTTAAAATCACTATTAAAATGTTGTAAACTCATTCATTACGATACTAGTTAGGTAATGATACTGATAGGTTAAGGTTGTTTGAGAATAAGGTGCTTAGGAAAATATTTGGGGCTAACAGATTACGATACTAGTTAGGTAATGATATTGATAGGTTAAGGGTGTTTGAGAATAAGGTGCTTAGGAAAATATTTGGGTCTAAGAGGGATGAAGTTACAGGAGAACTGAGAAAGTTACACAACACAGAACTGCACGCATTGTATTCTTCACCTGACATAATTAGGAACTTGAGATGAGCAGGGCATGTAGCACGTATGGGCGAATCCAGAAATGCATATAGAGTGTTAGTTGGGAAGCCGGAGGAAAAAAACCTTTGGGGAGGCCGAGACGTAGATGGGAAGATAATATTAAAATGGATTTGAGGGACGTGGGATATGATGATAGAGACTGGATTAATCTTGCACAGGATAGGGGCCGATGGCGGGCTTATGTGAGGGCGGCAATGAAACTCCGGATTCCTTAAAAGCCAGTAAGTAAGTAAGTATTAGTAATAAAAATGTTCAACACACTTTCTACATTTTTCTTGGAACGCTTATCTTCAAATTTTTTATATTCCATTTCATATCTTTCGCAGGATTTTGATGGTACCTAAACACAATTGCAGAATTTGCAGCATTTGCAATATCTGAACTCATTTTTTGTTTATCTCTCCCAGTACTGCTATTCTTCTGTTATAAGCAAAAACATGTGATCAAAACAAATAAGACAAATATAAACGAATCGCTACTAGCAGAAAGAAACAAAAGATGCGATCGCATTCCCACAAAAGACATGTTCAAAGGTAATAAAAAACAAAATACAATTACTTTTATTAAAAATAATTTTTTACCAAAGTGTATAAAGCCTCAGGCCTCGTTTGACAACTTTTCAAACTCGTAATGAAATGTTACGATACTCCTATAGTAAATAATTATTATAAATTATTATTCTCCACACTTATTTTCTCATTTATACAGAATTGTCACAGTTTAACCAAACAGTAAAGCTAGAAAAGTTAATTATCTGAATTTCATAAAAATACCTTTTCCAAAGCCTCCTTAGTACTGTACCATGTTACAAAATATCTGTAGATGCAATAACTAATGTTTGTGTCATTTTGACAGTTATCTTTAAGTAGCTTGAAAACGATTAGGAATATTTCAAAACAAATTGCGCCATTGTTTTTTTTTCTTTTTTAAGAAAATTTCACATGATTTTGAGTACCAACATGATCCCCTTTCCATTTAACATTTCAAAGTTGCATCAGAATGGCGGATTTTTAAATAGCTGAGGTCTAGAATCAAATGTATCACTAGTAGAGCATTTGGTCTTACAAATACTGGTAATACCTATATCAATAAAAAAATCTAGCATATGGAAGATATTTATATGGTTCCAGACTTTTGATTCACTCTATTATGCGTACCACTTAACTGTTTATAGTCCACATCTGTGGAGTAACGGTTAGCGCGTCTGGCCGCGAAACCAGGTGGGCTGGGTTCGATTTCCGTTCGGGGCAAGTTACCTAGTTGAGATTATTTCCGGGGTTTTCCCTCAACCTAATATGAGCAAATACTGGGTAACGTTCAGTGCTAGACCCTGGACTCATTTCACCGGCATTATCACCACCTCATTCAGACGCTAAATAACCTAACATGTTGATAAAGCGTCGTAAAATAACCTACTAAAATAAAAAAATTAAGTACTTGTATTATTAATATTTGAGGAGAAAAATTCGCTCCGGCGCCGGGGATCGAACCCGGGTCCTTGGTTCTACCTTCCAAGCGCTCTGACCACTGAGCTACGCCGAATTCAATGTTTCCCTTTGTGGCTTGACTCCAGGTTAGGCATATATGTCCAATGTCAACTGCCATTATATTAGGAGCGCACTCAGCTGAGTGACTTGTTTGGCCGGGATTCCGAAGTTAAGTGCACAGTAATCTGTACAGACATATGCACTGCAGCTATGAGAATATTATAGATTTATTAATTTGTCATACAGAATAATATCTGTAATATTGACAATTAATATTTGAGGAGAAAAATTCGCTCCGGCGCCGGGGTGCTGTGGATTGAATTCGGCGTAGCTCAGTGGTCAGAGCGCTTGGTACGTAGAACCAAGGACCCGGATTCGATCCCCGTCCGCGGAGCGAATTTTTCTTCTCCGATATTAATTTCAATATTATAGATATTATTCTGCATGACAAATTAATAAATCTATAATATACTTGTATTATATTACGTAACTGAAACTTACCGTATCACGAGCCTGTGTTCTTTTGTGTACAAACTGCATAGTTTATACAATAAACAATAAAATTTGTATGCAAAATTCAAATTACTCTCTGTAAAGTAGAAGTATCTTATATTTTATTAAGGAACCAATGATAAATAAATATTTTCAAGTACTGTGCATATGAAAATCTTCTATGAAGGAGATCACTTTTAACTTGTATGTACGTAACTATCGTAACACAGGGCATTATCATAAAACGGCGAAATGTTTCAGATCTGTGCAGTGTAATTATTATGTAATAGGAAATTGGGAAATCAAAATATTTGTTTGAAACTTGGTGCATTTGTGAAGAAAGTACCGGTACTCTCTTGATTATTTAACACAAGTCCAATTTTTCCATTCTAAACCTACTAACTTACTAATGTTAAGTGTACCGTGAACGCTAGAACTTCAACTTTGGTAGTTATCTTAGCCCAAGTTGCATAACAAGGAAAGAAAAATGTCCCCACTGCGAAGTTAATACAGCCGTGTGTACGGAGTACATTGTACGCCAATCCCCAGGGACGTTAGTTACTCCGCTTCAAGATATTGAATTCCTTTCAATTTGAGTTGAAAATGAAATTCATTTCCTGGCAGAATATTCCTCCACAGCTGTTTATAGATCCAGAAGAAGGAAAAGTAATATTACGTACATTAAACCAGTGACATAAATAAATTTTACTTTAGTAAAACAAGCAAACACGGATCAGTTTATCATTAAGTCAGTAAGCTCTTATAACTGTATTTTCATTTGGTTTGTTTTACGACGCTTTGTCAGCTGATATGGTTAACTAGGACCTGAGTGAGATAAACGTTATAATGCCAGTGAAATGAGTCCAGGATCCAGTGCCGAAAATTATCCACCATTTACTCTTAGAGGGTTGAGGGGAAATTACAGAAAAAACTCAACCAGGTTACTTGTCGCAACCAGTATTTGAACCAGGTCCCGCTCGTCGCACGGTCAAGCATATTAACCATTACTCCACAAAGGTAGACTTTTAATTTCTGTATTGTGCTATATCTAGCTCAAAATTTTCTGCAGTAATAAAATACCATTACCAATGATCATCATGATCATCATCATTATATCATCATAATACTGCATGCAAGGTATAGACTCAGTGGCCTGTTCCGATCTCAGTAGCTGTTCAGAATTGAAGACTTTACCAATTAAATAATATTAAACAAATGACAATTTTGGCTATAATAATAATAATAATAATAATAATAATAATAATAATAATAATAATAATAATAACAATTACTTACTTACTTACTTACTTACTTACTTACAAATGGCTTTTAAGGAACCCGAAGGTTCATTGCCGCCCTCACATAAGCCCGCCATCGGTCCCTATCCTGAGCAAGATTAATCCAGTCTCTATCATCATTTCCCACCTCCCTCAAATCCATTTTAATATTATCTTCCCATCTACATCTCGGCCTCCCCAAAGGTCTTTTCCCCTCAGGGCTCCCAACTAACACTCTATATGCTGGTCGTCTTTCTCTTCTGTAGGGGCGTGAGCATTTATAACTACGATATCGCACCATCTACCCTTAACTACTAAATACGATAACCTGTCACTGATATATTGGACCTTTTTTACTGCTGATTTTATTCTTTTATGTACAAAGAATCCTGTTCCTAATTGGTGATTAATGTTTCCTTCCCCATATGTACCAAATCTTATAACCTTATTCCTTTGCTGTGGTCGTGCCGGAGAAACAGTCCCATTCCGAGGCTTATTGTTAGGTTTCGTAACAAGCTGTTCTTACGGTAATGGGTTGTTAGCCCTTCGCCCAACCCCCAAGCTGGAGGATTATTTTATTTTATTAAAATATTTTCATAGAAATTTTAGTAACTTTGAAAGGTATATACATAAATATAGAACTAAAAATATGAATTCTCTGCGTTTGTCTGAACCAAAATGTAAAACCATGCAGCTTTTTTATCATAGCATGAGTCAAGACCCCAGATTATTAAACAAATTTTATTCCAATAATATTTCAACGACGAATCCTCTCCAAATTAATAAAAAAATAAAAAAATTGTATTGGATTTATAATTTGGGTTTAAACATATTAAACACTATTTAATCTGTACTCACTCTCAATTTTAATTTTATTTTTGTCTGTATTGGAATCCCCTCCTGAGCACGAGTCTTACTCATTCAGGAGTGGGCTAGTTTATCTTTTATTGTATTTATTAACTTGTATTCATTTCAAACTTACTAGCAATAAAAATAAATAATAATAATAATAATAATAATAATAATAATAATAATAATAATAATAATAATAATAATGATAACGCAAAAGCTGAGAGAGGGAGAGAAATATGTCGAAAAGACTCCTCAATCTCCAGTCATTGAGATAGGTCTGGAGACAATGGAATTGCTATTGAAAGGTTTTTAAATAATCTTTGTTTTTGGGATAGGCCTACATATTACTATCGAATTATGAAGTATTTGGGAATTAAATTTATTTAGAATTACGTTTTATTCTTTTAGCCAAGTTTGATTCATTTGTGTCTTTCACATATTATGAAATGTTTTGACAATAAGGTAATTGATTATTGAAAATTCTTGCAGGAAAACTAATGTCTTCATCTTACTAAGAGCAATCGAAACTTGCTCCGATACAACAATCTACCTACACAACCGCAGAAAAGTGAAAAATACCAAACTTATGATGAGAGAGAGATGGAACGGAGAAAAATTCTCTCCGGCGCCGGGATTTGAACCCGGGTTTTCAGCTCTCCGTGCTGATGCTTTAACCACTAAGCCACGCCGGGTACAATCCCGACACCGTTGAGAATCGTCTCAGATTAAGCTCCATCTCTTGGGTTCTCTCTCTCATCATCTGAGAAAGCAGAATATCTGCATGAAAATATCATATGTACTTCGGTACATCAAAATAAATACCAAACTTATGTTAAATTGAGACAGGGAGATCAAAAAACCCACTAACTCCAATTTTTTACAAAATTGAGTTATGGGCTGGCTGGTGCTTTTTAGTTTGTCCCGCATGCGTGGAAGGCAAGAATACACTAATATCGACATTCATCTGCATTATGGAGGCTGTTTTAAAACTCGTGGAAGTCAGAACTCCACTTACTCCATGGAATAAGAGAGTTTTTGCATTCCAAGCTTAATTTCCCGGTAGGTGACAACACTATCGCTCAACCAGCTGAGTAAAGTGATACGGTATTCAGAATCTCACAAAAATCTATGAAGACCATGTAAGTAAGACTATGAAAATACAATATGGAGTCGATTAACTTCCAGAAACCCAATACAGATGCACCATTCCCCAGTCAACTAAAGTAAAATTCAGCATTGCCATTGAAAGAAAAAAGCAAAAGGACTTGCAAATTTTAATGCAGTTTATTTCTGAGGAAAGTAGGATGAATTACCAAACTCTGTTTGCGAACAGTAATAATCTAGAATCTAGATGCACAGGAAGAACATGAGAGTGAGAGAAAAAACAATCTGTAACATGAATTAAACTGTGTTAACATTTTAATACTGTTTGTGGTATTATATATGTATTTTGATGTGCTTTATGGTAATTCGTGATTTTCTGTCTCATATATTTGAAATTTTAAAAAATGTAACAATGTTAATATTAATAATAACATTTTCTCGTATATTCCAATGTTTCATAAGGGAATTATGATATACTTATCTTTTTTCTTCACATGGCTCATATTTATTCACTTTTCTTAATTAATACACTGTGGAAGACAGAAAACCACTCACTCCAGCAGTGTTTATTTCAAATTGTAGCGTAAGATATTGTAAAAATTTAGGTTTTGAAGTATTTAATTGATAAAGAATGTAATTTTACATAATATTAATAGGTAGATATATAATATTTAAACTTAGTAAGACACATGATAAGTTTTTTCTCTCTCCTGTAAAATTTGGTTTATTGTAATTAGGAAGTTTTTGATTTCCCTGTCTCAATTGTTTAGAATATTTGTGCAAAATGTATCTGATCTGTAGCTGCACTTGATATATGCAGTTGTTCGTGGAGCATGAGCTATTCCTGGAACTGATGCCGGTGGTCGATAGATTCATATCAAAGAGTGATCGCACGAGGACCTCTGAATTGGATATTCATTAACAAGCCATGAGAGTGATGGCGCACATATTGGTGTCATTAATAATTTATCAATTTAACTTAAACAAAGTAGTTATAATTTATTGATTCATAGCCCTTGCATGTGACGAGGAAGTCGGAAGTGATAGTGGTACTCAATGTTTCATATATCTAGTAATTTATAGCTACGTTTAAATTACTGCTACTTTCACCAAATTCGTCCATTTCTTTGCAGATCCATTAGAATTTTCTCTTCTTTCGTCTTTATTCTACTGTTATTTTTTTTTTTTCTACTGTCCTCTTTTCCTCTGGTCTACGTTGTATATTTTTTCTGTCCAACTCTTCATTTTTACTCGTTTCTACAATTTATTTTCTCTCTTCATCCTTCTATAAAAAATAGATAGTTGCATTAATGTTCCCAAAAATTCAGACATCGGTCTTAACTTTTGTAGCAATTTCATTACTTAGCTTGTATCTAGAAAGATGTTAATGATCATTATAGATTTCTTGAAACCAAATGCGAGCGTGATCCGTAGCTCATAGTGAGAACCTTATGGTAGAGTGGGTGAGCTCGCTAGCTACAAGTGAACGTTGCGAGGACAGTAACTTCCCAGTCCACGTTCTCATCCCCTCACGCGTAAGTAGGTTTCACCTCTGATCACATATTATAGATTGCCCATCCTGATATTAAAAACGGCAACATACGAAAGAGAACGGCCGCTATGCTTCGCCACTGAATAACAATTTCAGCAACAATAGCTGTATAGGAGTCGCTAGATGGCAGCATACTGACATTGATAAACGTTATTATCTTGAAAGTGCATTAGGCTCATCAATCTTTTATATGTGATCAACTGATCACCAGTCTTAGGAAGTTCGTACCAAAACATTTCTTTCAGGTTGAGTGCAGCCAGGCATATAGCTAGGTATCTTGCACCAGCATACTATACTGTGTTCATATAAACAACTCAAGTACATCCGGAGCTATGGGTGGATGGCTCGTCACTACATTACAATAATATGCACAGTAGAGAAGCAGTTTCATTACGTACTAACGTTCGTAGTGGAGTTGTACGTTCCGCCAGAAAAAAAAGCACTGGTTGTATTAGATGTGGAATCATCTTTAGGTGCAGAAGTAAACCCATGGAAGAAACGTAAGCAGCGAAAGGAGAAGAAACTGGATATAATAAAGAAAAAGAAGATTGAAAGATAGGCAAATTCAGCCACAACAGAGTATTTCTGCGTTGTTTGGCTAATGAGAGATAAGTCATAAAAATGAATTTGGAGATAAACGAAAATTAAACTTGTAACCCCTATTGCAAATAATTTTATACACAAATAAAACACATCAACTGCTAGTATTCTTTGATTTTTGCACACCCACTTGTATAATTTAACTTGTGTGTTCATCTGGGGAACAAAATTCCATCTGGGCAAAAAAAAAAAAAAAAAATGACTCATCCCCCTTTACCCGAATACCAAAGATTTTTTCTTGAAACAACCGGTCCACAGTTATATTTATAAATCTATTTATATAAAGCAATGAAAGTTATAAATATGCTTCACTTTTCCTAAATTTCTACAACACCTTAAGAAATGACAGGATGAATTTCATACTTGATGTGTCAACAACACTCATACCAGATAGTTTTAAGTTTCTCCCGAAAATTTATGTTTTTGGACTATGGTTGCTATCAAAAAAAAAATCTTCTATTGAAAAATTGTCCAAATCCGGATATTTAAACAATTTGTTGAAAATGGTAGGCCTTTTCTTTTGTGCATATTATCGAAAACATTTTTAAGCATATCTTCTGAAATTGAGCGCATAATTTCTGCAATGTAATTCTCTAATTCTTCTATTTTTATAGGCTATTTAGCAAACACAACTGTTTTACAGTAATCCCAAAATTAATAACGAAAAGCAAATCAAACCGGGCGACATGGGGGGCCATAATCCTGCGCCTGATTGAATAACTCTGTTCCTCTCTATAACAGAGTGCCATACGTATATCGCAAAGCCCTAGAAAGGGGGACAGTTAGTTACTTACTTAACGAGATATTTTTATTTAAATTATATTTAAACAGTTGTATAATATCACGTAGACATCAAATTCCTAACTTAAAATGTTTTCAGAAAAGAGCTAAGACAGACCAGCCACTAGCCTTTACAGAGGGGCATGCAGAAACGGGTGAGGGAAACCGGGATGCGACGTAACCAAACGGTACCTATGTGAAAATATGATTCAATAACGAATGCTCTTTCTTCACTGGAAAATGCGACCATATTTTTGGAACCCAGATTGCTCGGCGTTACAGGCTTTGACGGTAACAACTTTTGTCAGGTCTACTGTGCTGCCATCTAGTTGTTACATAAGGAGTCACGTCATAACTCCCATTTGAATTGCATTAGGGACTGTACTGCTATCTCCTGTTCCTTTACGGCGGACAGGTGGCGATCCTGGCGGTTCTCTTCTAAGTGCAACCGATTTTAACATAGAGATCAGCAATCTATATGTAATCTGGGACTATACTCATTCAGTACTGTTTACTATGAACGTAAGGCGATTTTGACCGCATATGCGGCCTTGGTTATGAGTACTAATAGAAGGAGTTGGGAGTGAAGTACAGTAGTGGCAAAAAAAAACCGGACCGACCCATGTAGCTGATTTCAGAGCCTTGTTCTCTCCAGAGCCACGATAGACTGGTAACTAAGACTTTCGTGCTTCGAATCCTGCCTGGAAAGGAAACTTTTTTTTGTTACTTACTCAAATTTATTCCCAATACTTTTCGATTGCAGCGATATTTTATTACTTTATTAACTTATTATTCCCAGAACATGAATTTTATCAGCAATCGAAAAGTATTGGGAATAAATTTGAATTAGGAACAGGATTCGAACCACGAAACTCTTAGTTACCAGTCTATCGTGCTCTGGAGTGAACAAGGCTCTGAAATCAGCTATAAGGGCCTGTCCGGTTTTTTTGCCACTACTGTACATTAAAAATCTCAGGTACAGTAAAAATTGAAGTCCCTGTACCTTCTCTCCCGAAGGACGCAGCTTCTTACAGCATGAAAGGTGCAATTTGCCACTTCAGCTTTTGTAGTCACGACGTGATGTTCTGTTCAGCATGTATACAGCCAATCTGAAGCAAACTAAACCACTTATATCCAACTGCCATAGATGTGAGCAGTCACAATGTGTCTTGTTAGTGATTTCCAAGATGATGGAACTACAGTAGGACGGGGAAAGTAAGTAGGTAAAGGAGGAGAAAAACATGAACACAAAGACAACCAAACAAGCCAACTGCCAGGTGGGGCCCAACTTGAAGGAAGCAAAGAATTGTTCTCCTTATGTTGGGCAATCAAAAACTTCAGTGAAATGTTTCATACGAAACTTAAATACGTCTGGTTTTCAAAATGAATGACACATTATGCAGTCATCATCATATTTATATTTATCAACAGTAATCTCACTAGGGATTTTGATTTATCTAGAAAAAATCAAAACTCGAGTGGGATTTAATTGACTATTACACGATTAGAAGAAAGTATATAAAGATTAGAAATAACGAAGTACTCCAATACAATTAAAATATTAATTGACTTACGAAAATGCAACTGTCTTCAAATGTATTATTGTACCATCTCAGCATTACAAATATTACGCTAGATGACAGTGGTGTGTTATGATTAGCTGTTTTCTTGTTATCAGTTGTGCCAACTATGGAATCTTCATTGAACTCCGTAGACGGCTACTATTCAAGAAGGCTTTGTTGATTCAGTTTCATTTTTATTAAAGCATTTGCATTCCACTTCAATCATCCGGATACCAGTAATCAACGTCACTTGACAGATGATTTTTAATAAATCTTAGTATTAAACAATCTCTGAAACGTGACTATTCATAATATCATATAGCAGAAGCTATAACAAACATAACCTAAATAATACAAACGAGTGTTAGAAAAGTTTTAATTAGGGATGATGAAATAAAGAAGAAAAGTTTTAATTAAGGATGATGAAATAAAAAATAAACGTGAATAATTTTAAAAGGAACAATTATTGAAAGTACAATTTTCAAATTTGAATGTTTTAGTGATTGGTTGTCAGTTGATGTTATATTGGACTTGTGCGTAAAAGAAGTGGAACTCGTTGATGTACATGGTGTATCCCTCAACTTATTCAGGATTTCCGAATGGTGCTCTTCATTTATTTGTAAATAGGGTTTCAGGGAAGATACATAGCTATGACCAGTGATCTTTATTAATTCTTGTTCTTGAATGCCAATGCGAGTCATATTTGAAACTGCTGTGCATCGACTGGAGTGGTTTGTAATTTTCTGTTTTTTGACGTCCAGACCAGTGCAGTTTGAAATGTTGGCAAACAAAGAAACAAATGCTAGGGTAGTGATAAAAATAAACAAATGCTAGGGACGCGATAAAATTGTGCGATAAGCAGCCATGATTGGTTGAAAGACGTCCTTTCGTACCGTTTTATTGGTCAAAAGTAGTATGACGTAGTAAAAGTGTAATAGTCAACATAACTTTAACAAAACTAATTTACGGACTACAGTCTAATTGAAAAAAACATATCATTGTATCTAACTACAAAACAAATATTGAACTTTATATGACAGCAAATAAATTCATCTATGTTTTGAAGAAAGAAGATTTAAATTTATAAAAATAAATCTCCCCGGCGATGAAACATAAATAGTAAATTTATGCTTTATATGTACGTATAAAGTGTTGCAGTAGTGGCAAATACATCTTGAAAATAGTAAAATATAGTGCTAAAGTCATTTCTTATGATTACAATGTTCCAAAAAATATTTACAGGCAACCATTTTCAAATTAAGTGATATATCTTTGGGCCATGATTAAGTAATGTCATCAAAAGACTTAAAATTATAACACCAATAAATAAGCTTCTTAAAAATCTTAGTCCTGGAAGAAAGAAAGATGAATATATTGTTCATATAGAACTATTCTATTACTTAACCTTCCGGTACTCGCGCGGCATACATTTGTAATCCACTGCTGATTATTACGTCATCACATCTCAGCTTTCAGTGTTGGCAGCGTGAAATTTTCAGTACCTTCCTGTTACAGTTTGGCCCTGACGTGTGAAGTGTTTGTATGTAATTGTGACTTCTGTCTCTGTAGCAATATATATATTTTAGATTGGATTACTTAATATAATCAGTGCGAGTGCTTACGCCAGTGTTTTAACAGGAGAAAATAGAAATATTTTCGATTTCCTTATTTGTAATTTCATTTATTCCTATAAGCCGTTGATAAGACATTTTTACACGTATTTTCTATTGTTGCGGTGATTATTTTATTCTTCAATATAAATTATTACGTGGACGTATTTGATAATATAGAACAATGACTTCTTTTCTTAGGAAACAGACATATAATAAATATAGGCCTATATGAATTATGTACAGTAATTCTGATATAGAAAAAAAATAAGTGTATCATTTTATTAATGCTAATCTGTAATATTAAAATATTCAGTTGTACATTATTAACAGAATAAAATGAAACGAAAGCAATGTACAGTAATGTCACAAGAGTTCTGAGATTTATTTGGGAAAGCTTAGACCTGGAGTGACATTTATTAGAACTATTTCGTGAATAAAATAAATATAAAAATAATATATCACTAAAATTCCCTCACAAAATATTAATAAATATATATTCATGAATACTTACCTATTCATACATTGTGAAGTTAAAATAGATGAATATCGATTACTGCAATAAAGAAATTGGATGTTATTATTCAGTAATGCCAATTGAGAAAACCTAAATACAGATTAATTGTTGAAAACGCAGTTATCAAATCTGAATGAAGTGTAAATTTCTTTAGGTAACAATGGACATAAAATTGAAAGATGAAGATGTAGATGTGGAAGTAGGATTTCGCACTTTATTTAGTACTTCCGTGTGATGTTCTTGGTTAAACTGCAAATAACGCTTAAGTACTTATGCATGGGTATGTCCAGTGAATTTTATTAGTTCGCTCTGTTTTTTTATTGTGTTATTTGTCTTTGAGTTTTGAATTATTCATTCAATTTCACTATCTGACACAACACCAAAACGTTTTGGAAAGTCCTCCTGACTTATGGCTGCTGGTTTTTACGTCATCGTTACATTAATGGATTCATGTTCAACGATTTACGGAGAAGCAGTTGGCGACACTGACTAAACAAATGAATGACCATGCGATAAATTGATTGTGATAAATCGAGTTGCAAAATTATCGCAGTGTATGACTGTGATTGGCTGGAATTCAAAATTTAATTACACTTCATTTTTCGAAAATGGATTAACGTCATATAAACGAAATAGTCATATAAAGTAATAAAGTACTGAATCTAAATTAATTAAATTTAAAAAGGCTGACTTACGATTAGAGTACACATTTCATATTTCCTAATAGATCTGTTGAAAGGAGGAATTTTGGAAGACCAAGGAAAGAGCATATGAAAATTTTAAGTTCATTCTTTCATTCATTTATTTTATTCCATAGATCTTACATGAGCAATGAAACTTTAAGATGTGGAACATGCCAAAATTTTACAATATTACAATTACAATTTTTACAAATTTTTACAGTTTTACAATTTAGTAATTTTCTACAATTTTTACAATTTTGTGGAATTTTTTGCAATATTTTGGTGAGATGTAGTGAGATGAGGTGAGGTCCGAGGATTCGCCAAAATATTACCCGGCATTTGCCTTTGGTTGGGGAAAACCTCGGAAAAACTCAACCAAGTAATCAAATCAAAAGGAGGGTAATCAAATCAGAGGGGTTGATGCCGAGGACTCGCCATAGACCATCCGGCTTCAGTCCCACGGCTGTGGAAAACCTCGGAAGAAACCAAAGACCAAAGGGGATCCAACCCAAGCCCGAACGCAGCTCCGGATCAGCAGCCCAGCGAGTCTGCCGACTGAGCTACATCGATGGCTCTACTAAAAGTATACAATACATAGCCAATCAGATTATTAAATTTACAAACACAAACGATCGTTAATCAATTGAGCTATATGTATAATACAAAACAAGTTAATTAAATTTAAGGTATAAACAATTCAATCAGTTGTGATATACAGAAATTGATAATACATATCATGCAAACTACTTCAAATTACAAACACAAACAATTTATCAATAGAGCTATACAGATTACTATTCAATTTAAAGCATATAAAATTCATCGGCCAAAACTATACAAATATATACAATACAAAGTAAGCAGATTAATTCAATTTACAAGCATATTTTCATTAAGCTATACAAATTTGTGCAATTAATATCAAGTAGATTAATTCATTTTATAACATAAACAATTCATCAGTTGAGCTATACAGACTACTATACAATTTACAGTAGGCCTATATACAATTGATCAGTAGAGCTACACAGACTAGTAATCATTTTAAAAGCATACACAGTTGATCAGCCAAACTATGCAAACATATACAATCAAATTAGTTCAATTTACAAACTTATTTTCGTTAAGCTATACAAAATTGTACAATTCATATCAAGTAGATTAATTCAATTTATTTATTTTTTTATTTTATTGGGTTATTTTACGACGCTGTATCAACATCTAGGTTATTTAGCGTCTGAATGATATGAAGGTGATAATGCCGGTGAAATGAGTCGGGTCCAGCACCGAAAGTTACACAGCATTTGCTCGTATTGGGTTGAGGAAAACCCGGAAAAAACCTCAACCAGGTAATTTGCCCCGACCGGAATTCGAACCCGGGCCACCTGGTTTCGCAGCCAGACGCGCTGACCGTTACTCCACAGGTGTGGACAATTCAATCTATATTATATATATATATATTGTTATAATGTACCGAAGTACATATGATATTGTCCACCCCTGTGGAGTAACGGTCAGCGCGTCTGGCTGCGAAATCAGGTGGCCCGGGTTCGAATCCCGGTCGGGGCAAGTTACCTGGTTGAGGTTTTTTCCGAGGTTTTCCCTCAACCCAATACGAGCAAATGTTGGGTAACTTTCGGTGCTGACCCCGGACTCATTTCACCGGCATTATCACCTTCATATCATTCAGACGCTAAATAACCTAGATGTTGATAGAGCGTCGTAAAATAACCCAATAAAATAAAAATAAATACATATGATATTTCCATGCAGATATTCTGTGTCATCATACGATGAAAGAGTAATGGAACGGAGAAAAATTCTCTCTGGCGCCGGGATTTGAACCCGGGTCTTCAGCTCTACGTGCTGATGTTTTATCTACTAAGCCACACCGGATACAACTCCGACGCCGGTTAGAATCGTCTCAGTTTAAGTTCAAACTCTTGGGTTCCCTCTAGTGGCCGCCCTCTGCACTGCGTCATAGATGTCTATGAACGCAGGACCAAAGTCCACACATGTGCTGAGGTGCACTCGTAATGAGTGACTAGTTGGCCGGGATCCGACGGAATAAGCGCCGTCTTAAATCACGAAGTGATTTACGCATATCATATATATTATTTTAATGTACTGAAGTACATATGATATTTCCATGCAGATATTCTGCGTCATCATACGATGAAAGAGTGATTTAAGACGGCGCTTATTCCGTCGGATCCCGGCCAACTAGTCACTCATTACGAGTGCACCTCAGCACATGTGTGGACTTCGGTCCTAGGTTCATAGATATCTATGACGTAGTGCAGAGGGCGGCCACTAGAGGGAAACCAAGAGTTGGAACTTAAAACTGAGACGATTCTTCCGACGCCGGGGTGGAATCCGGTGTGGCTTAGTGGATAAAGCGTCAGCACGTAGAGCTGAAAACCCGGGTTCAAATTCCGGCGCCGGAGAGAATTTTTCTCCGTTTCATTACTCTTTCATCGCTTAATTCAATTTGTAAGCTTAAACAATTCATCAGTTGACCTATACAGTATACTTACTATTCAATTTACAGCACATACAATTCATCAGTTATGCTAAACAAAAATATGCAATGCATAGTAAACAGATTAAGTCAATATAAAAACATATTTTAGTTGATGAAAACGTACAAAACTGATCAAATTCTTGAGAATGATGATGATGATGATGATGATTGCTCGATATCGTAAAATTGATAGAACTCCAACTGCGTTGAAATGTGACGTGTAGAACACGAGCGTACGGCAATGTCAGGGGATGGGTCGTTGATTCCCGCGCAGCAAGGCTGGGGAGGCAGTGCGAGTGTTGGTTGTAGAAAAGAAGATCCGGAATCTGGAGGCCGAGTGGAATGGAGGGAGGAATTGGGCATGGAATGTTCCCATCAAGAGAATGGGAGGAGTCCGGAGCATGCAGTCCGCTAGGCATCGCGTGGGAGCAGCAGGGATACATCCAGGGCCATAGTTCTATTAAAAAGGAAGGTTAGTCTCTGTGCTTTAGAAAACCTCATTACAAGGAATACAAAACGTTGCATCTTGTAACAAGAACTTACTTGAGTAAGATTATTATTTTCCTTTCTCGTGACACAAAGTATCAAGAAAGGATGAAGTTTGTGCAAAATTCATTTTTAAAATTTCACGTTAAAGTTTCCTTTCGGTATGGTTGATTCTACATTAGAGTGACCAGATTTCCTACATAAGAAACAGACACTTAGCCTATTAAAGTTGACATGAATCAACATTTTATATAAACATTCATTATTGTTTATGTGTCTTAGTTAAACTTACAGCAGAGTCCGTATAGGCCAGTTTCTATCTGATGCTTTTCCAATTCACTGCGGGCTAAAGCAAAGAGATGCACTATCACCTTGACTTTTTAACTTCGCTCTAGAATATGCCATTAGGAAAGTTCAGGATAACAGAGAGGGTTTGAATTGAACGGGTTACATCAGCTTCTTGTCTATGCGGATGACGTGAATATGTTAGGAGAAAATCCAGAAACGATTAGGGAAAACACGGAAATTCTACTTGAAGCAAGTAAGGAGATAGGGTTGGAAGTAAATTCCGAATAGACTAAGTATATGATTATGTCTCGTGACCAGAATATTGTACGAAATGGAACTATAAAAGTTGGAGCTTTATCCTTCGAAGAGGTGGAAAAATTCAAATATCTTGGAGCAACAGTAACAAATATAAATGACACTCGGGAGGAAATTAAACGCAGAATAAATATGGGAAATGCCTGTTATTATTCGGTTGAGAAGCTTTTGTCATCTAGTCTGCTGTCAAAAAATCTGAAAGTTAGAATTTATAAAACAGTTATATTACCGGTTGTTCTGTATGGCTATGAAACTTGGACTCTCACTTTGAGAGAGGAACAGAGATTGAGGGTTTTGAGAATAAGGTTCTTAGGAAAATATTTGGGGCTAGGAGGGATGAAGTTACAGGAGAATGGAGAAAGTTACACAACGCAGAGCTGCACGCATTGTATCCTTCACCTGACATAATTAGGAACATTAAATCCAGACGTTTGAGGTGGGCAGGACATGTAGCACGTATGGGCGAATCCAGAAATGCATATAGAGTGTTAGTTGGGAGGCTAGAGTGGAAAAGATCTTTGGGAAGGTCGAGACGTAGATGGGAAGATAATATTAAAAAGGAATTGAGGGAGGTGGGATATGATGGTAGGGACTGGATTAATCTTGCTCAGGATAGGGACCAATGGCGGGCTTATGTGAGGGCGGCAATGAACCTCCGGGTTCCTTAAAAGCCAGTAAATAAGTAAGTATTGTTTATGTTTATATAATTTCAGTAAGCAGTAGAGTCCAGTTTATTTTAAAATACTAAATAGGTACCACCACTGTCCACAATGACTCCTACGTTATAATAATTATATAAGTGTATAATAGAGTAGCATTGATACTTGGCTTAAGTAACTGTTGACAATTTTTATGTTGCAAATAGTCTGGATTAATTAAGTTAACTTATCTGTTTAAAACTACTTCAGGTTAACTGGATCTTACATCATATCCATGTCGCTGTATTCTGAACTTGTTTCATAACAAAATTCATGTTACATATGCTGCGATCTGCGTAACAGGTGAAGTTATCCAAACACTTGTAACTGATCAATGTTTTGTCTTCATAATGCTTTCTAACCACTTAATTCATTATACAGATAGAGAAGTTATTTGATTTTGCTTCTCAAGGCCTCAAATTTTTTATGTTTTTCGTCTAGATCTACAGGGTGATTCACTATTACGTGTAAATTCTTTGTTTGTGTAATGTAGAGGTGAAACTAAGACTAAAACGTTCTATACAAGTTTTTCTCAAAATCTTTAACTCCAGAGTTAACGCCATTTTGCTTGGAACTTGCGCTCCCAAACAAAGAAAGGATATCACACCAAATGTAAACTAATTATCACTTTCGTACAGTGCATTTGGACTTCAATACATAAACAACCGAAGTCACTAAATCCATATCCTCGGCAGTCCACTTATGCACGTTTTGTGAACTAAAACCAAACACAGTAAAGAATGTAAAGCAATTTATTCTAAACTTTACACATTTGCACAATTCTTAGTGTAATGCATGTTCAAAGTGCTATCCTCAACTTGAAGACATACCTGTGCTCGCCGTCTCAGTGATCTCTGAACGTTACACAGCCCGTTCAACTCATTACGAACAATTCCACACGCATGTTCAATTCGCTGTTGTGGTACTTCTCCGTTAGGTGTAACAGAGGCATACACTAACGACTTCAGGCGGCCCCGAAGGTAGAAGTCCAGAGGGTTCATGTCCGGTGATCTGGCTGGCCAAGGAGTTGGCCCTGTGCGACCTATCCATTGACCTGGATACGTAGCATTGAGATACGCCCTTACGTTGCGGCAGTAATGCGCAGGATCACCATCGTGCATAAACCATAAGTTCACTCGCGTTGCAAGAGGGATATCATGTAGCAGACCATGCAATTCGCGTTCCAAGAATGCGTGGTAGATTTCCCCATTCAACCGCGGAGGTAGACCTCGAGGTCTGAGTAACTGATTCCCCACAATACCACACCAAATGTGTGGGAGAACAGTAATGCCCATGGGTGGGCAACTCGTGCTCTCAAAGTGTCAACACAATCTCAGTGCAGGTAGAACGGACTCTGTACTAGCTGTAGTGTCTGTGTGCGGTTCTTTCAAGGCGCAAGTTCGATCGCGTCTGCAGTCAGTGGCGGCTCGTTTTAAGTGAAAAACATAATTCCCCGATCATTTCCCTTTAGTGACGAGTCGAAAGATATTTTTTTTTTTTTTATTAAGAAGAGAAGTAAAGCTTGTATTATATTCTATTACACTTTCTTACACATGACTTTTATGTTACAAATAAACAGTGAAGGTTTTAGCAAAGAAATACTGTCTGCAACTGCTTTAGAACAGCTAAAGGTAAAAATGAGATATCAACAATGTGAGACTGATATCAAATATCGTTAGCACGTTGTGCGTGCGAGTTACAGAATTGCACGGCATATGATCGTCTAGCTAAGAACATTTATGGATAAATTTGAAATGTGACAGTATCATGTAAAACATAGACAATTTCACTTTCTTTGAATATGAACTATCTTTAAGACTATATTATTTCATATATTATTTCAATGTACCGAAGTACATATGATATTTCCATGCAGATATTCTGCGTCATCATACGATGGACTTCGGTCCGACGTTCATAGACATCTATGACGTAGTGCAAAGGGCGGCCACTAGAGGGAACCCAAGAGTTGGAACTCAATCAGAGACGATTCTGTTCGGCGTCGGGGTTGTATCCGGTGTGGCTTAGTGGATAAAGCATCAGCACGTAGAGCTGAAAACCCGGGTTCAAATCCCGGCGCCGGAGAGAATTTTTCTCCGTTCCATTACTCTTCCATCGTATCTTTAAGACTGATAAGAAAATATTCTTGTCAAATATAAGACCCTACTTCAAGACCTACAGCAGAATTCACTGTTAAGTTTGGAGAAACAGTGACGATTGACAAGGAATCGAGATGTTTCTGAAATCCTTTTGGCTTACAGCCGATAGAAAATCCTGAAAATGTATAGCTTGAATTGATAAATCTACAGAACAATACGCCACTCCGATTCAAGCGAAATCAGGAATCGAACTGTTCGTAATGTTGCCTAAGTCAGAATTTCAAAATATACTCTTTGCTTTCAATACTGTATGTGCCTGGGGCAGAGTTTAGTACAAGAAAAAAGGTAAAAGCTCTCAAAATACAGAAAGAGCTCAGAAGTAAGCTTATTTCATCTGCCGTGACATGTAAAAAACACTTCCTTGAATTTGTTGTTTGCGAATACAGACTATTACCTTACTGAGAACAGAGGAATAATCTTTAATGAATAGAGACTTGTAAATTCTATCGTTCTACGTTTCAAATAATAGGCTATATATAATAAGAAATATTAACAAATATTTTAATAATAAATAAGTGTTGCAGCTATATTTGTTGTATCTTGAAAAAGTTGTATTTAGTTTGTGTTTCCAGTACTAAACTAATTTACAAAGCTAGAAAATAATATAATTTTGTTACGTGTTTAAGTACATTCTGCCTAAAATTACTATAATTACTGTACCATGCGTCATTCTGAAATTCAAATCATGGAATAGATATCACGACCACCTGCATGAGCCGCCAGAGCGCACCGTGGCTTTTGCAGCGAAACTACAAACAACTTGTAACTGCTGCGGCTGGCTCCGTCTGTCTTTCTCTCTTTCAAGGTTTCTTAGCACTCTGGGAGCACGAGTTGCCCATCCATGGTAATGCCTATGCCGTTACTACGACGTAGGTGCCATCTACTGAAACTCTGGAATTAAAGGTTTTGAGAAAAAGTTGTATAGAACGTTTTAGTCTTAGTTTCATCTCTACAATATACACACAAAGTATTTACACGTAATAATGAATCGCCCTGTATAGGCCATGGTGTCAAAATATGCAATTTTTGTACAATCGGGTGCTTCAACGTCAGTTGCTACGAACGACGGACTGTGCTTGGAATAGTACTAGTTTGTACGAAGAAAAAGGCATGATGTCACTGTCTACCTTCTCTTTAGAGACGCACTTCGTTATCTGTGAGTGTGGAACATTTTGTGCACGAACATTTTATGCTTTACATTGTGCAAACTTACCTTAATTAAGTATATATAAGACAGTATTCTGTTAGGAACTCGTGTGTAATTGTGCTGTTTTTGAATAGATGTTTTGTGAGATATGTCTCCGAAGAGGGAAATAAATTAACTGAGTGATGAAGGAAATGTAATTAAAAACGCTATAATGTTAGGTTGAGAATACAATGAGAGAGAAATATAACAGAAGGCTTGAAGTTAGTACAGGCATTATTTCCCTTAATTAGTTGCCACAAAACGTATGTCATCATTTCCATTACCGATACTCAAAACAAAGAAGAACCGAAAAATCTGTGGACAAAGTTAATTGTAATGTTATAGAAGTTTGAAAAAAAAATGTTTTGAGAATCTAGGTCTAAGAATTTTAATCATATCATATAAGAATTTCGATGACATATAAACAAAATATTATGTTCTGCTCCATAGTCTAAAGGCCCATTCACAATGAAAATTAAACATAACCGTAACATAAACACAGAAGTTTGCAAACTCCACACTTTCATGCTCATGCTTACGTGATTTGCAAACAGTACACAATCGTGGAGCGCTGAAGTATACGACAGAATATGAGGAAATGGCGTCGTTGTTATGTTTCCATAGTTACCAAGTATCTTTGCGGTTATGTTTATGTCCCCATCATGAATGATGTAATTTTACCGTAACGTTTACATTCTTAAGTTAACGCTTACGTTATGTTTAATTTTCATTGTACATGGGGCTTTAGACATTTTGCCTGGGACTCATGGGGAAGAAATTTTATCAAGAAATTTTGGCCATTGCTTGGGACCCGTGCTCATCAGCGTCATGATGAATTTGGGGAGCTACGACAGGTAGCGAAATCCCATTTCCAAAACTAGCTACAACGGCTGAAGGAATCATTGGCCACAACCTCTATTCGGTTGGATGATCGTTCACCTCTACCAAGGTTCATGGAGTTGAGACCACCAGTCGGCTGGTCTAACTTGACCCTTCATGGGCTGTCAAGCCGCGGATGGAGAATATAATTATGTAAGTCGCTTTCGTAAATGTGTATTACACCCTATTTGTTTTAGACACATGACTATACTGAAAAATGTTTTGATTCTGTACAAATCCCTGTACTATCCTTAGTTTATGTACACAATACGAATTATATAATACGCTACGTTTTAACTTTATAGATTCGGTGTCCGAACTTATTATAGATATTATCTTGTTCGTCATTTTAAGTTGGGTTTTAATATTTTCATTGCACTGATCATCTTTAAGAGATATTTAGATAAACATTGTATGAATGTATGTATGTATGTATGTATGTATGTATGTATGTATTCACACTGCAATGGGTATATACCCGGTGGCAGTGGTAACTAATTACACTCAATAAAGACAATAATAAACACAATTAATAATAATACTAATAATAATACTAACAATAATTAACAATAATAATAATAATAATAATAATAATAATAATAATAATAATAATAATAATAATAATAATAATAATAACAGGGAACATCCTGAATTAAATGAAGCACGATCAGTTAAAATAACATTAAAGTAAATCTAATTTGTACCTGAAACCTATGTTCGAACTAAAACCCACGAGTATGATATGTTCATATCTGCACAAGTACCTTTCAACACTACACTCATTTCGCTGTCAACTCACTCACTGCACTGGAACTACGACACATTTCACTGATTCTATCCTGATTTCACTAACACTTCAGAAATATTTCACTGTTCAAATATTTTGCACTGCCACTATAAACTATAAAGCTTCACTGACAGGAACACGTTTCACTGACACAACACACTTCACTGACACAACATAATTCTTCACTGATAAAACACTTCAATAACAAATATCAACCACACCCTTTAAATAGTGTGTATAATATACTAGCGTCTGTTAGTAAAGTCCTTAAGCCTATTTTTAAATACATTTTTGGTTGTTGGTAAAACCTTTAGTAAGTCTGCAGGTAAAGCATTGCAGTCCCTGATAGTATGATTGAGAAAAGAAAACTTTCCTATCAAAAACTTACGTCCTGCTCCGAAGTTAAAGGCCCATTCACAATGAAAATTAAACATAACCGTAACATAAACACAGAAGTTTGCGCCCAGGCTACCAAATGGGATCATTCACAATGATTCACATAAGCATTGACATAAACATTGCCGTAAGACGTTAACATGAAAGTTTGCAAACTCCAAACTTTCATGCTTATGCTTACGTGATTTGCAAACAGTACACAATCGTGAAGGATACGACAGAATATGAGGAAATGGCGTCGTTGTTATGTTTCCATAGTTACCAAGTATTTTTGCGGTTATGTTTATGTCCCCATCATGAATGATGTGATTTTACCGTAACGTTTACATTCTTAAGTTAAGGCTTACGTTATGTTTAATTTTCATTGTAAATGGGGCTTTAGACATTATGCCTGGGACTCATGGGGAAGAAATTATATCAAGAAATTTTGGCCATTGCTTGGGACCCGTGCTCATCAGCATCATGATGAATTTGGAGAGCTACGACAGATAGCGAAATCCCATTTCGAAAACTAGCTACAACGGCTGAAGGAATCATTGGCCACAACCTCTATTCGGTTGGATGATCATTCACCTCTACCAAGGTTCATGGAGTTGAGACCACCAGTCGACTGGTCTAACTTGACCCTTCATGGGCTGTCAAGCCGCAGATGGAGAATATAATTATGTAAGTCGCTTTCGTAAATGTGTATTACACCCTATTTGTTTTAGACACATGACTATACTGAAAAATGTTTTGATTCTGTACAAATCCCTGTACTATCCTTAGTTTATGTACACAATACGAATTATATAATACGCGACGTTTTAACTTTATAGATTCGGTGTCCGAACTTATTATAGATATTATCTTGTTCGTCATTTTAAATTGGGTTTTAATATCTTCATTGCACTGATCATCTTTAAGAGATATTTAGATAAAAATTGTATGTATGTATGTATGTATGTATGTATGTATGTATGTATGTATGTATGTATGTATGTATGTATGTATGTATGTATGTATGTATGTATGTATGTATGTATGTATGTATGTGTTCCTTTTTTGAGCAGCATGTTCCATTACAAATGGAAAGTAATACTACATGCCTAGGTTTACCTTCAAGTACATAATCCATTTACATTATATATTATTATGTTGTCATTCTAGATTAAATATGGATTAGTGTAGTTCATCTACTATGTGTAACTGCCAAGATAATATTGGTACTTCTTAATCTGACTTATTTTCCTATTCCTAACCTATGAAGTACAAGAATCTATTTACATATTCTAACATTAAAATATTTACAGTATTTACATATTTACTATCTCTTGATCAGCCTATTTTCAGATAAATTATACCCTCTAATATTGTAGCTTATTTACAGAATGTAAGTAACCTATTTTTGACCCTTATCACTTAATACTGACTTTTAACCTATCTTCCCAAATAACTTATCCTTATATACTAGCCAGCCTACTGTAGTTGTTCAAAGTCTATACTATTTGCAAACTTTATAAAATATTTTACATAACTTTTCACTAATTTTGTCTTGTCCACAGGCCACTTTCCACCACATTTATGTATAGACTGGATTAGTGTTCTTCTTTCCTTTCCTAATTTCGTACAGTCATAAATGATATGATCCACTGTCTGATCCCCATCCCCACAGACACATGTCGCACTATTCTTGATTTTAAATCGATGAAAATATGCGTTGAGTCTTCCATCTCCGGTCAACAGAGTCGTCAAGTTAGGAGTTACTTCTATCTTCAATTTCAGTCTATCTTGGACACTAGGGAAGAACGCCTTGGTTAGAGTACGTTTGGAAGTAGTTGACCATTCACTTTCCCATTTTCCTTTGGATATGACCGCTAGCTGGTTCCTTACTTCACTCATCGGGACCTTGTCGTAACAGATCTGTAGATCGACGTCACTCGCTGCCTGCTTCGCTAGACGATCTGTCAGTTCGTTACCGTAGTTCCCCACATGAGCCTTGACCCATCCGAAGTCCACTAGCCATCTGTCGTTCTCCACCAGCCGTAGATTCGTTCGGATGCCTTCAATTAGGTTGTTGTGGTTGCTTCCATTCCTTAGAGAGTCCAGAGTAATTTTACTATCAGTGTAGATGGCTATTCGTCTTTCGTCTAATGGTCTTTCACCTATTGTTCTTAGTCGTTTTATATTGTCTAACGCTTTCATGATAGCAAGTTGTTCAGCTTGGTTATTTGAACATTTATTGTCTAATCTGAATCTTAGTTGTTGGATTAGTTCATTACTCTGAAATATTGCTACTCCTGCTCCAACTCCACGTTCACTTTTACTGCCATCCGTGTATATTTCATACGTATATTCTGTATTTTGTTCTGTTTCTTTTATGTCGATGAGTTCTGCAGGGTGTGTCCAGTTCTTGTGCTGTATTATGTAGTCAAGATTTAGACCATCGTACTTATGTCTTGTTTTTGCAAAGTACAAGTTTACTATTTCCTCTATCTTGAACAAAATGGGAGTGAGTCCAGTAACAACGCATAATGCTTCATATGAGGTGGTTCGAAATGCCTTTGCAATACGTATGTTTATTAGCCTCTGCACTTGGTTCAGTTTTTTGACGTTGTAATTCCTTTCCAAGGCATCTATCCAAACAGGAGCCCCATACGATAACAAGGGCAGGATTGTACCTTTATATATGGTTCTTAATGCTTTGTGTTTAAGACCCCAATTTATCTTGGCGGTTTTGGAAAGGGCATTAATCAGGCTTGTGCATCTTTCTGTTACATATTTAATATGTTCGTTGAATCTAAATCTCTTGTCAATGATAATTCCAAGATATTTAATCTTGTCGGTTTGTTGTAGTTCCTTGTTGTTGAGAAAGATGTGTATATCTTTTTGTTCCCTTCGTTTCCTTCGTGTTATTAGCATCGTCTTCGATTTCTGCTCATTAAATTTGGTTTTGTTCTTTATAGCCCATGCTGCTATCTTATTCATTTCAAGATTGGCATAATTTTCAGCTTCCAGAATCGTTTTCCCCCTTGTTATCACATGTATGTATGTATGTATGTATGTATGTATGTATGTATGTAGGTATTTATTTATTTATTTATTCACACTGCAATGGGTATATACCCGGTGGCAGTGGTAACTAATTACACTCAATAAAGACAATAATAAACACAATTAATAATAATCCTAATAATAATACTAACAATAATTAATAATAATAATAATAATAATAATAATAATAATAATAATAATAATAATAGGAAACATCCTGAATTAAATGAAGCACGATCAGTTAAAATAACATTTCAAGCAAATCTAATTTGTACCTTAAACCTATGTTCGAACTAAAACCCACGAGTATGATATGTTCATATCTGTACAAGTACCTTTCAACATTACACTCATTTCGCTGACAACTCACTCACTGCACTGGAACTACGACACATTTCACTGATTCTATCCTGATTTCACTAACACTTCAAAAACATTTCACTGTTCAAATACTTTGCACTGCCACTATAAACTAAAGCTTCACTGACAGGAACACACTTCACTGACACAACACACTTCACTGACACAACATAATTCTTCACTGATACAACACTTCGATAACAAAATACCAATTACACCTTTTAAATACTGTGTATAATTACCGTCTATTAGTAAAGTCCTTAAGCCTATTCTTAAATACATTTTTGGTTGTTGGTAAAGCCTTTAGTAAGTCTGCAGGTAAAGCATTCCAGTCCCTGATAGTACGATTGAGAAAAGAAAACTTTCCAGTGTCCGTCCTCTGTCTTCTTTCCCTCAATTTATATGAGTGGTCGTTCCTTGAAGAGTAATTTGACGGCTGCAACCTATTTTTTATTTCTCTCCAGGCAGGCTCACCTCTGTATGTTTTGAACAGTGCGCATAATCGAATTCGCGTTCTCCTTTCCGTGAGTGTGTCCCATCACCTTTATTGTCAGCATTTTAATCATTTCGTAATTAATTACACTGGTCAACAATGATTTTGTTAAATAAATAATATCGGGTGTTTCTTATGTATTGTCATCTGCTGATTCCAAAAATGAAGTCAGAAATTTTCCATCTCCCACCATTTTTTTTTTAATTTTGAAAATAAATTTGTTACAGTTTATTAGTATTTGTGGTGTATAACATGCTGATTAGAAAACGTATTTTACATTTATATTTCATTACATTGTGTCAACAATTGGCATGTAACGTTTGGTATTGTTGCCTGTGAATTCACGAATAAAACAATGACATTTCCCTCACAAAACTGTGATTTTAAGGTAAATTTCCCAGATGAATAGAAGCTTTCTTCAAAGAAAGAAGCTAATGCTGTGCTCTCTTTCGTTGTCAATTGAATTGTGATAGAAGTATATAATAGTGTACCTAATAGTACATTGTAAGGAGTAGTGTATAATGTATAAGAAACATGTAATGAATTGTTTAGAAATTATTTTCTTATTAGTTCTTTACAATAGATCACCTTTTCTAGTTTTTGTCTTCCAATATTCCACTATAATTTCTTTAAGTTATAAATGTAGCATCGCCTTATGAATTTCTGTTTTCTTAATTGTCATCAACTGGCATAATCATTTGTTTCTCTGATTACACCCTGCATCACATGTGTCTTGAAGTTCGCTAGTAATGTCTTCGTATTCTCATCGACTAAAGAGATTCTGTAGCCGTATATGAACTTAAAAAATATTGTATGAAATATTTCAGATATTTTTAATAGGCCTACTCCTCCTACTTATTTAGATTTTCTATCGTCAGATTTTATACGCTATCCAGTCAGGACGCAACGTAACTGAAGCTTGTTATCTGTTTTTTAATATTAAAACCTATTCCCATTTTTTGTCATTAATATTGGCTGTCTAAATATGCGATCGTGTAATGAACATTCTCAAGCTGAATAACCAATAAATTTTCTCTTGTTGCTCTCAGATAGTCATACTCAAAATTAACAGATATAAACTATAAAACTTCGGATTTTAGGCTCGTTTAGCGTAGGCTCAAATATAGTTCTTTAATTCCCCTAGTTTTAGGCAATATCATCGCTCGAGTGTGTCTACTGTTGCATACATTTAGGGACTTTTACATAAAATTGTTGCAACCTATCCTATCCGAGCCTAAAAATCCGAGGTCTAAATGTAATCTTAGATTGTAACTGGTACTGCATCACTACTGGACACTAGTTATGTTTCAGTTCTGACCAACATTATTTATTTATATATTTATTTATTTATTTATTTATTTATTTATTTATTCATTCATTCATTCATTTGTTTGTTTGTTTATTTGTTTGTTTATTGGTAGTAAGTTTGAAATGAATACAAATTAATAAATACAATGAAAGATAAACTAGCCCACTCCTGAATGAGTAAGACACGTGCTCAGGAGGGAAATTATATAATAATGAAATAAACTAACTTTATTTTATTCTGACTCATCTTAACACATTATTTACTTAGCTGATTTCACTCATTGTACTTATGTTAGCTTGTATAACTTGTTTTACTTGTTACACTTTTCACTCAGAAGACATAGGGAATCTAATGTACTTGATAACTTTATTAATAGTAATATACGTTACAAGAGCGGTATGTTGACGTTTTCATGTTCGAGGAAAAGATTGAAAAAGCGAAACGTAGTTAAGCTTTTTTAATTTCCGAGAACATGAAAACAAATATACCGCTCGTGTATCGTACATTATTTTGTGCGAAGATCGTTTATTACATACCTGAAAGACGAATTTCTAATTAGTTGCAATGAAATCTCCATGTTGGTTTCTGTTTAATGACGGCAACTTCGGAAAACCAAAATATCTTTCTTCAACATTGTTGCTATAAAATGTTTTCTGTGTTTACTATACTCCAGCAGGCCGTGATATACGTCTGTCTTTTTTTTCCCCCAGTCTATAAATGCGAACTTAAAACAAACGGTAAGGTTATGTAATGATGTATTTTTCATTTTAATATTTTAACAATATTATTTATATAACATATTGCAGTAATAACATCGGCATCTGGAATCTTGTTGATTTTTTCACGGCTTCCTTAATGTTACTTGCATTAGGAATGCAATAACGTTTGTGGAGTAGTAGAGTTTACTTAATTTTTGCAAATATTTAAAAACAATAATTAACATTGCAATTTAGGTGAAATTGCAGTGGTAAGTTTCCAATTTATAATTATTACTATGTTCAACGTCTCTAAAAATAATATGTTAAAAGTCTAAAGCAGTACAATGAATGTGGCGCTTAAGCGGTAAGAAGAGGGAAATTGTTATGTGTGTTACGTTGGGAATACTGAATGTGGTATTTCACACTTACCGCGTATTGGTTTTGTGCGGAAAGCAAGCAAATACGCACGATCTCGCACAAAAGTAATTTAAGAGTCAAAGCTATTTAAATTACGAAAATATGCTCGATTTATTCAATTTAGAGACATATTATACTGTAATATTAATTATATAAAAGAGGTACCTAACTTCGATAAAATTTATGTATGATGCTAAGGTTTTTTCCGAACTTCCTTGAAATATCTTGTAGAATTCCTGTCTGTACTTATTTTTTGAAACCTAATAACCAAAACTGAATAACCAACGCGAACTTGAAGTAGCTTGTGTAATTTCATAAATCATTGGGAAAACTTCTCTTACGTACTAATAAAACCAAAGCAAGATCATAATTAACGCAGAGTGCAAACTAATCCGGATGTCTTTAACAACTATAATGTTGTAAGCGAACACAACGGAATTTCTCGGAGGCAAACAGTTAGATTGACATCCCGTCGTTTGTGATCATCTGATATTGGTACGTATCTATTGCAATGTAGCTAATCTTACATTGACTTGCCGTGAATGAATACACTATTGTTGAAAGATATACGGTGTATAAACGCTCCGTCTTTCTTATACAGTCTGCGTCTTACCTAATTGTAATTCCAGGAAAAGAAATATTACTTCTGCAAATTCCTTTCCTGCTAAGCGAGAGATTTCTTTCAAATAAAGAATTCCCTTTCCGAGACATTTATAACATGTAACAGTATTTCTAAAATAATTCCTAAGGTCATAGATCACAAGATCAATAGAGAATATGCTGCAAAGCGGTACACTATAAGTTATGTTCTGGGGCACAAAATGACTGTTTCTTGTAGGAAACGCACCTTAGAGGCTAATTTCTGGTGTTAGATGTAAATATTGACACAATGAATAAATAATTGGTTCATGTTTTGGCTTAACCCGAGGCCTGTAGTGAAAAGTGTCCTATTATGTGTTAATAATTGCGAACATAATGGGTTTGTACGCTTTTTTTGAACGAATATAAGAGAAAACAGACAGAATATATTGACAAGGGAAAATATTTTAAATTCGGACGTCAGAACGAGTTGCAATTGATATTGTTCAGATAATTATTACCTTCTATAAAATTTCTACATCGTGGTTCTTGTGGTAGAATATCTCACTATATATCCAGCGGTTACTGGTTCGACGCCTAGCGAGGAAGTGGAGATTTATGTCACCCCATAGAGAACAGGTGTGCTGCATCACCCTCGCCCTGTCTTGTGTCCCTTCTGTGGCTCTGGGTGGACTAATCGCTAATTGCGGATATCTACTGTTTGATATGAAATTCTTAAAGAAACGAAGTAGTGAGAATATTTTTAAGTGATGATGATTATAGTAATAATAATAATAATAATAATAATAATAATAATAATAATAATGATAATAATAATAATAATAATAATAATAATAATAATAATAATAAGGTAATAATATGAAGAAAATTATGACAATATATAATTAAATTGAATAATTTCGAGGGAAAAATTGTTCCGGAGCCGGGTATCGAACCCGGGACCTTTGGTTTAACGTACCAACGCTCTACCACTGAGCTACTCGGGAACTCTAACCGACACCGCCACAATTTTTCCCTCTATATCCACAGACCTCAAAGTGGGCTGACAACCGTCAAGCAACCAACTTCGAGTGCACACTAACTCCGTGTGACTTAAATTGTGGTTTTCTGTTCACGAACAGTGACGTGTATTATGCAAATCAAGATTTCAGGTATAACTCCCTGTAAAGTTGATTTGAATAATTTCGAGGGAAAAATTGTTCCGGAGCCGGGTATCGAACCCGGGACCTTTGGATTAACGTACCAACGCTCTACCACTGAGCTACTCGGGAACTCTAACCGACACCGCCACAATTTTTCCCTCTATATCCACAGACCTCAAAGTGGGCTGACAACCGTCAAGCAACCAACTTCGAGTGCACACTAACTCCGTGTGACTTAAATTGTGGTTTTCTGTTCACGAACAGTGACGTGTATTATGCAAATCAAGATTTCAGGTATAACTCCCTGTAAAGTTGATTTGAATAATTTCGAGGGAAAAATTGTTCCGGAGCCGGGTATCGAACCCGGGACCTTTGGTTTAACGTACCAACGCTCTACCACTGAGCTACTCGGGAACTCTAACCGACACCGCCACAATTTTTCCCTCTATATCCACAGACCTCAAAGTGGGCTGACAACCGTCAAGCAACCAACTTCGAGTGCACACTAACTCCGTGTGACTTAAATTGTGGTTTTCTGTTCACGAACAGTGACGTGTATTATGCAAATCAAGATTTCAGGTATAACTCCTGTAAAGTTGATTTGAATAATTTCGAGGAAAAATTGTTCCGGAGCCGGGTATCGAACCCGGGACCTTTGGTTTAACGTACCAACGCTCTACCACTGAGCTACTCGGGAACTCTAACCGACACCGCCACAATTTTTCCCTCTATATCCACAGACCTCAAAGTGGGCTGACAACCGTCAAGCAACCAACTTCGAGTGCACACTAACTCCGTGTGACTTAAATTGTGGTTTTCTGTTCACGAACAGTGACGTGTATTATGCAAATCAAGATTTCAGGTATAACTCCCTGTAAAGTTGATTTGAATAATTTCCCGGGTTCGATACCCGGCTCCGGAACAATTTTTCCCTCGAAATTATTCAAATCAACTTTACAGGGAGTTATACCTGAAATCTTGATTTGTATAATTAAATTGTTGTTACATCAATCTGTAGCTTCTGTGAGTCTTTCTTAGGAAGCAGATGCGTTTTACAGTGGAACAATTGTCAAATTAACCACATTTTTAGGATAATATCCATTATGATTGTGAAATTGTCTCTGATGTGAAGTAGGATATTTTTTTCACTCACCACGAACTATGCAATGATATTGTGTTTCCAGAGTTATTTTAGTGTTCGAAACGATTCTCTATCGGGTACATATACGCGACTGAGGATAGAACAGTATACAGTTTTTGCAGCATCAATACTTATTCACTATGACTTCTTTAAAATAAAATACCTGACAATTACTTCATAATGTTTAATTTATATTGAACCTACACCATAATTATTATAGTGTTTCCATTTACAGTGTTTTCCGTTTCGATATATTTTTCATAGTAGCTATAACATTTTTATAGACACATTTCTTTCATAATATCTCGAAACACTAATATTTCTGAAATTACTACCAGGTTTCCTTGGACGGCCCAAGATACTCGTTATAAAATTCACTTTGCAACGTAATAAGAATAACAGAATCTTTTCTTCCACCATTAACATGTCTATTCTTAAATAACGCACTTCACTACAACTTTCTGTTAAACGAAGTCAACACAATCAAAAACGTACATTCCATGAAAAAAAAAAAACAATGTATGTATGTATGTAATCTGCTGTTAAAAATATGTAATCTTAACTTGCTATTTTATTGAGCGAGTCTGCACAAATACAAAGGAAATATCATAGCAACATAATGATATGTTTTTTTTATAAACAGTGATATGTAATAGACAGTATGTATGTATGTATGTATGTATGTATGTATGTATGTATGTATGTATGTATAGTGAGGTCACATAAGAACAGTTCCTAAACAGCAAATATTACCATCTTGTCAGTGTTGCCAACTGTTATCAGATATCACATATTCCTACGTACTAAATGACTTATTTACTTACCGTACTTTATGTTGGAAGGTTATTCTAAATAATTCAATAATTTGTAACATATTTTCGTAGGCAAACTATACAAGAAAGGGATCAACATGTCAAGTATTTTGTCTGCAATACGAAATTCATTGGTTTGAATAAACAATTGACTCACGAGACCTAACCTAAAAATGTATTTTGTTTGACCACATGAAATTATTAGTACTAACTCCGCAAACTTACCTGACTATAGTCTTGAATTATAAAACACAACACAACACATAAAATAACTATTATGTATTAATATTAATACTGATATTAATTATTAGTATGTTCAAATTTCACTAGCTTCCAGTAACCGGCTCAGAAATCTAGTACAATTTTAATTTCATGGAACTCCAGTACTGACAAATATTGTCGATATATATCTCAGTTGCCAACAAAGCAGTTACAAAATCACTACCATTTGTAGTATTTATCAGTATCGAAATTCGAAACGAAGTTGGCAAAAGAAAATTCAACCTGCAAACTAGAAAATCACCACAATCCACTAGCATATGTAGTAATGGGGGAAAAATGGTTAGGTTTCACCCTTAGGGTATGAAGTAAGCTGACCTGGACTATATGTATGTATGTATGTATGTATGTATGTATGTATGTATGTATGTATGTATGTATGTATGTATGTATTTTTGACAAAATTTCGGTGATAGTATCTATCAGAAGGGAAATTTAGAGTTCTGAGAAGCATATGACCTTGTTCAATGCATCGTCCTCACACCACCGACATCATCATAGTGATCAATACCGTCTTCATTATGATCATTATCATTTGCATAATCATCAGCACTACCTCTAACATCACCACTGTCTTAAAAATAAAAATACTTGATTTGTTAGCCTCATATTTTAGGATTTTAATAAATCTTTCATTTATGCTTATGGATTGTATCTGAATAAGTTGTCCACAGGTTGGGCATGCTGCTCTCGAGGATGTGACGCAACAGCAGAAGATCGCTCTTAGCAACAGCTGTAGATCAGTACAATACCTCAAGCAATATTGTTCTCTCTTTATTTCACAGTTGTACTTGCATTCCGCTTCTTTGTTTGAGAAATCCTCTTTTCTGGAGGACAGACCACAGGAGGTGAAATAAGACGAAATTCTAGAGATTCCTTCCACGTTTCTTTCCTTTCTTCTTTCTTTTCTCACTTTCAAGTATTTTCTTCTTTATTCCTCTGTTGGTGCAGTCGGTGTGGTGGTTGCTACGCTATAATATCGCGGAAATGGTTGTTCTTAGGCCGCACTTGAAAATGGGACTCGTGAAAATCGTACGTGCTTGTCTGCCGATTTGGAAGCTGTTGGAGAGGCCAGCCGGTCATTCTGGCCGCCCCCGCCCCCGCCCCCGCCCATCTCCTGTCCTGCCACGCTCAAATTACAAAATGCCGTCTAAGCACTTTGCTATACCGAGTTCCCTCATTTTGTTCGTTTCGGAATATCGCATTACACGGAATCGAGGCTTGCTTACAAGACCATTTCAACTAATACCGAGTCCCTTATACTTCTAAATCCAGTTACTAGTCTATGAAGAGGCCGCAGAGATTTTTACTGCACACTGTTGGAAAAAGTATTTCGAGAATGGACGATGCTAAGCCACTGAAATAACTTGAGCATAAGAAACTCTATCTCTGCGTCACGAACCGAATTACATCATGGAGTCAGCAGGTCATCTGGACACACAGTATTACGTGATGCTCTTATCTCCCGCATTATTTACAACCTACATCGCCGAAACCATTCGAATGACAGATAAACTTAAAACATTATTTTAAAACTGGACATGTAATAGTATACACAATTTTATTTGCCGATGACCGGGTGATTTTAGCAATAACTGAAAAAGAGTTGCAAATAGCAACAAATTAATTATACAGGGTTAGTACAAAAGAAATAGACACATTCAATGAATTATAAATACAAAACTATTAAAGTTTTCAGAAATCAATTTGCACTGTTTTGTAAACTAATTGTATGTATGTATTTATTCACACTGCAAATGGGTATATACCCGGTGACAGTGGTAACTAATTACACTCAATAATGATAATTAATAATTAACACAACTAATAAAAACAATAATCAATAATAATAATAGTAATAATAATAAAATAATAATAATAATAATAATAATAATAATAATAATAATAATAATAACAAGGAGAATCCTAAATTAAATGAAGCATGGTCACTTAAAATAATATTTAAAGTTAATCTAATTTGTATCTTAACCCTAAGTTCGAACTAAGAACTACGAGTGTGACAGGTTCATACCTGCACAAGTACCTTTCGGCACTACACTTATTTCGCTGTCAACTCACTCACTGCACTGATTCTACCTGATTTCACTAACACTTCTAACCATTTCACTGTTCAAATACTTTGCACAGCCACTTCACTGACACCAACACACTTCACTTACACAATAGATTTCACTGACACTACACACTTCACTGACACAACACACTTCCTCACTGATAGCACACTTCAAATAACAAGATATCAATTACATCCTTTAAGTAGTGTGTATAATATACTACCGTCTATTAATAAAGTCCTTAAGCCTATTTTTAAATACATTTTTGGTTATTGGTAAAGCCTTTAGTAAGTCTGCAGGTAAAGCATTCGAGTCCCTGATTGTACGATTGGGAAAAGAAAACTTTCCAGTGTCCGTCCTCTGTCTTCTTTCCCTCAATTTCCCTCAATTTAATTCTTCAAGTTTACTTTGGGAACTCGTAAATATCCAATATGTACTCACATGACACACATCAAGGAGATAGTCTAGTTCATCCCAAACTCGGTGTAACATACCTCTAACGCCACTAGCCACAGCAATCGTGATGGAATCATTTCAACTCCTCTGAATCACAAAGGGAAGTAAACAATTTGTTTCACAAATCCCCAAAGAGAGAATTCTCACAATGTGAGATCCGGGCTCCTTGCTGGCCACCGTGCAGCTGCCGTCAGTTTCACGGCCAATCCAGCGCTGTGGAACTGTTTTGTGCAGGTAATTTACACCTTGGTACCAGTCATCCTGTTGGAAGTTGAAGTTCCCCCCTTCCCTATGCATTTGCGGCGATTTCTCAACTTAACAGCGCAGAATGCATGTCGATATCACAAATAGCTATCTCAGCTGTTATGCTTGGGCCAGAGCAACAATCAGCGTAGTAATACCAACAGTGTGTCTTGTCCAAACTTCTACAGTTCCTCAATCTAACAGCACAAAATGCATGTCCATATCACAGATAGCTATCTCAGCTATTATGCTTGCGTCAGAGCAACAATCAGCGCAGTAATACCAACAGTGTGTCTTGTCCAAACTTCTACAGTTCCTCAATCTAACAGCACAAAATGCATGTCCATATCACAGATAGCTATCTCAGCTGTTATGCTTGGGCCAGAGCAACAATCAGCGTAGTAATACCAACAGTGTGTCTTGTCGAAACTTCTACAGTTCCTCAATCTAACAGCACAAAATGCATGTCCATATCACAGATAGCTATCTCAGCTATTATGCTTGCGTCAGAGCAACAATCAGCGCAGTAATACCAACAGTGTGTCTTGTCGAAACTTCTACAGTTCCTCAATCTAACAGCACAAAATGCATGTCCATATCACAGATAGCTATCTCAGCTATTATGCTTGGGCCAGAGCAACAATCAGCGCAGTAATACCAACAGTGTGTCTTGTCGAAACTTCTACAGTTCCTCAATCTAACAGCACAAAATGCATGTCCATATCACAGATAGCTATCTCAGCTGTTATGCTTCAGAGCAACAATCAGCGCGGTAATACCATCTTGTCGAAACTTCTACAGTTCCTCAATCTAACAGCGCAAAATGCATGTTGATATGCTTGCGTCAGAGCAACAATCAGCGCAGATAGTGTGTCTTGTCGAAACTTCTACAGTTCCTCAATCTAACAGCACAAAATGCATGTCCATTCACAGATGCTTGCGCTTCAGAGCAACAATCAGCGCGGTAATACCATCTTGTCGAAACTTCTACAGTTCCTCAATCTAACAGCGCAAAATGCATGTCAATATCACAGATAGCAATCTTAGCTGTTATGCTTCAGCGTAACAATCAGCGCGGTAATACCATCTTGTCGAAACTTCTACAGTTCCTCAATCTAACAGCGCAAAATGCATGTTGCAACAATCAACGCATATCACAGATAGCTATCTCAGCTGTTATGCTTGCGCCAGAGCAACAATCAACGCAGTAATACCAACAGAGTGTCTTGTCGAAACTTCTACAGTTCCTCAATCTAACAGCACAAAATGCATGTTGATATCACAGATAGCTATCTCAGCTGTTATGCTTGCGCCAGAGCAACAATCAACGCAGTAATACCAACAGAGTGTCTTGTCGAAACTTCTACAGTTCCTCAATCTAACAGCACAAAACGCATGTTGATATCACAGATAGCTATCTCAGCTGTTATGCTTGCGCCAGAGCATCAATCAGCGCAGTAATACCAACAGTGTGTCTTGTCGAAACTTCTACAGTTCCTCAATCTAACAGCACAAAATGCATGTTGATATCACAGATAGCTATCTCAGCTGTTATGCTTGCGCCAGAGCAACAATCAACGCAGTAATACCAACAGTGTGTCTTGTCGAAACTTCTACAGTTCCTCAATCTAACAGCACAAAACGCATGTTGATATCACAGATAGCTATCTCAGCTGTTATGCTTGCGCCAGAGCATCAATCAGCGCAGTAATACCAACAGTGTGTCTTGTCGAAACTTCTACAGTTCCTCAATCTAACAGCACAAAATGCATGTTGATATCACAGATAGCTATCTCAGCTGTTATGCTTGCGCCAGAGCAACAATCAACGCAGTAATACCAACAGTGTCTTGTCTTGTTCGAAACTATTCAGCTGTTACAGTTCCTCAATCTAACAGCACAAAATGCATGTTGATATCACAGATAGCTATCTCAGCTGTTATGCTTGCGCCAGAGCAACAATCAACGCAGTAATACCAACAGTCTACAGTTCCTCAATCTAACAGCACAAAATCTTGTCGAAACTGCGCCAGAGCAACAATCAGTAATACAGTTCCTCAATCTAACAGCACAAAACGCATGTTGATATCACAGATAGCTATCTCAGCTGTTATGCTTGCGCCAGAGCATCAATCAGCGCAGTAATACCAACAGTGTGTCTTGTCGAAACTTCTACAGTCCTTCAATCTAACAGCACAAAATGAATGTAGTTATCACACATAGTTTCTGTTTTATATAACATTGCAAAAGTCTATTTATTTTGTACTAACTCTGTATATAATGATGAAGAATTACAATTTCTAAATTTTGACTTAAAGGCCTAACTCAGTAGCATTTAAAGACAAACATCGCATAAGGACAAAGATTGTGATTAATGATAGTATCCTAGAGAAAATGAAAAACTCAAGTCATTTAAGTTGCGATATATCATACTCTGAAAATATACACAAAAATTTGAATAGATTGCAGATATGTGTGGAACGAAAAGTATAAATTAAAAATATAAACCTCGAAGAGAAATTCAAATTAAGTTTTATAAGGCCATGGCAGTTCCGAGTTTAATGTACGGATATGAAAACTGGATGATGAATAGATCTGATAAAATAAGGATTGAACCAGCTGCGATGAAATATCTGACAACAGTTGTAGGCCGTAGATGAACAGACCAGAGAAGAAACGCAAATTAGTGGTAGAGTATGAATAACTGAAGAAAAAAGTGAAGTGTTATTTTTCTGTAACTGTCATGGACTTCACAGAAAAAAAGTGTGTTTTCTGATTCTAACATTTTTGGAAATGAGAATAAACAATCATTATTTACGCTACTTTTCCTGGTATGTACACTGAAGCAGTCTTCTGCTACTCTATTGTGTATTGGTGTGTGTTGAGTGCAAGGTCATGACAATAACATTTACGTTCAGTTGAAATATAAACAAATAATTCAACTACTATCAATCTTAAAAACATGGTATTTTACAAATTAAAAATAAAATTATGAAATAAAATTAAATTCCACTAGATATTTTCTTCAGTAGACCGATATGTACTGCCTATATAATTATGGCAGTTTATATCGTTTACATTTTTTAATTAACAGAAAGATTAGCATACCAAAAACAAGAATGGTTTGAACATATAAATAGTATGAATGACAACAGAAATCCCTCCCAAAAACACTATTATTTTCTGGATATTTTGAACACTAATGACATAATGATTGCCAGATTTTTAATTTCGAATTTATTGTTAAGGAATGCGCCACTGAGGATATAGACGGTCAATTGAAGGGCTCAGAGCCATTGTGGACCAAGAGCCATTTATTAAAAACGGAGAAAGCAAGGGTTAAAGTTAATTGAATAACATAATTTAATGAAGATTGAAATATAATTTATTTTTAATGTGCACACTATATGTAATTTGCTATATGTTTCATTGAATTATGGTAATCACTTAATTTTAACTCTTGTTTTCTCCGTTTTTAATGTATGGCGCTTGGCCCACTATGGCTCTGACCCCTTCAATTTCAGAGTGACTGCTGGTGTCTTAATTTTGGTTCGTATTATAGTTTTCTCCTTTCGTCCGGTTTTCGTACTTCCTGAAGAACAATTTATGCTGTAGTTGAGTTTCAATGATTCACTTTACATTCACTGGCAAGAAATTCTATATTTTGAATAATTTTGGCATTAGATTGTGATTCATTTGATTATCCTTTGAAATAAAATAAACTACTGAAGGACAAAGATGAAATTCAAACAATTAATTTATTAAGCTTCATCATTTTCTCATGTAACGCCATCTGCAAATCTGACACTTCAACGACAGTACGTATGTCTTAACTCGCAACTGGTTCTAAATTCAGCTATCAGTTGAAGATTAGTGTTCAGTCATGAATTTGAACTTCGATATAATATGTGGTGCGGGGAACGTAATTAAATATTGAACTGATGGTAATTTATACTAGATTTCCATTAACTGTAATTAGTAATGCCGCTCCCATATCTCGATCAATTAAATGGAATAAATATGCATCTACAGCGGTCACTATCTCTTCAATTATCGGCAGCAAATTCGAATCGGGTTTCACTTCTGAAAACCATTTGTTTATACTTCTTGACTAGAGAAAATATTGTTACGTTGTAATTAGTCTATCCCTACATTTTCGTGGTAATGCCATCTGTCTGTCCGTCCGTCCTTAAAGAATAAAGATTTCTCCTCAAAACTTTGACTATTTCTGTTCAATGAATAAATTTTTAAATTCATAAGCCTTCAATAAAAAGCTACGAACATAGATACACACTAGTGTCCTCCTACGTTCGAGAATGAGTGAGGTAACCAGACATTACAATCTTAGTCGTATTTCATATTATGAAAACTAATCGCAAGATCTGTGCTAAAATCTTCTAAAAAAAAATAAAAGTTTCTTGGGTACAAATAATTACTAATTATAGCTAAATGATTTTAACACATGAGATCCTATGGCATCAATCGTAACTTAAAACATTGTAGGAAAATTATATGATGAAAATATAGACATTCCTTAAAATTAATTCAAAATAAGCCAACTATGTACAGTATCCTTGAATCCTGATAAGCTGATTTATTGAATAATTCTATTGTTGCCATGGAGAGATACAATCGTTTGGTTTTAATTAACCTAGCTCTATACAATTTAAAGGGGAAAATTAGGTAATTGTATCTGGTTGAATAATAATGTAGCCTACATGTGAATTGTACAAATGTAGGTTTCCTTCAAGTTCAGCTGGAGACTACAATATATACTGCTTTATCATTATGTGCCTAGGCAAATATTTGGGGATAAGAGGAATGAAGTTACAGGAGAATGGACAAAGTTACACAACGCAGAACTGCACGCATTGTATTCTTCAACTAACATACTGTAATTAAGAACATTAAATCCAGACGTTTGAGATGGACAGGGCATATAGCACGTATGGGTGAGTCTATAAATCCATATAAAGTATTAGTTCAAAGACCTGAGAGGAAAAAGGAAAAGACATTTCTGGAGGCCAAGGCGTAGATGGGAGGATAATATTGGAATGGATTTGAGGAAGGTGAGATATGATTCTAGAGACTGGATTAATTTTGCATAGGATAGGGAGCGATAGTGGGCTTATGTGAGAGCGGCAATGAACCTCCAGGTTCCTTAAAAGCTATTTGTAAGTTATCAATGTTAAAATTGTTTCTTCTATAATACTAGTGCTAATAGTATTGCTGTAACTTAACTGAGCTTAATGAGTGTTATCGTCACGATAATTATTTCGCTTGTAAGGAATCTTTTATACAGGGTCTCATAAAAGGATTCAGACAAATTTTGTGGAGTTTTACCTAAGGATTTTTAAGCAATTTGACACGGGGATGTTTATGCGCTGAAGAATCCTTTTGATACAACATTGTAAACGTTCTATCCTTTTACCCTTGCAGGTAGAGAAAGCTATTACTATATGTATTAAACTTGAAATAATTGGTAGAGATAATTAAAGATTTATCCTGCTCACTGCTTGCTATCTTAGTCTGAGTTATGATCCGTTAGTGTTGACAGTGCACAAGCGAGTATTGACATTGCCGGCAGACACTTGCTGTGAAGTGGTCAGTTCGTTTTTTTCTCTCTTCATTTTATTCTTCGTCTCTTTAAACCTTGAGGAAATTAAATATGTTCCTTAATAATTGGTTTGCTTAAATAATTATTTGGTTCAGTGTAATAATAGTACATTATGCAACGAGCCTATAATGAAGGTAATTAAGAAGCGAGTATGTATATTTATGAAACGAGCGCAAGCGAGTTTCATAATTTTCATACGAGCTTCTTAATTACCATTATAGGCGAGTTTCATACGACTTTTTATGCTCGACCATATTTCTAACTTGATATTATTAATTTTTTAGCAATGTCCCGTATGTTGTGAGATGTGCGCAGACGCGAAAGTATTGATTTTTTTCCGAGGAACAGATGTCCACATTGACCTTGCTAGGCCATAAGAACCTACAGAGATAACATTAAAATTAAATTAGACATTGAAAAACGAGATGACAAATTGAATTTATTTGAATATTATTTACAATTAACGCTAATTATTATAGTAACAGAACATAACCTTCTGCGACAGTATTGGATTTCCAGCCTCCGTGACTTTTCGCTAATTCTCTTTCGATTGCATATCCGAGAATAATCGATACTTGCGGTTTTATAACGGTAGAAAGCTGACCTGTCATTGGCCGAACAGTTGTAACCTGAGTCGTCATTGGCTGAAAGACCTGACCTTTAATGAGTAGGTGTACTTTAATTATATACATTAAAGGTCTGCTACCAGGTGTATAATTACTACATTTGGGCATGGTCGAGCATAAAATTTAATTTAACGTAGGACTACTATACTTACCTTGACATTTAATCCATTAATGTAACTAATACTGTACATTGATAAGATACAGTAATCTCTAAGGCTATTTGTACACAGGTGACAGATTATTGATTAACATTTTTGTCGTTAACAAGTAGGCCTAAATGTTGAATTTTTACGTAGATCCCATCACGTGTTCATCTTATCTTCCAGCGAATATTCTCGTGGGAGCTTCGTAACAATTAGACGACCCTTATTCTAGTGAATATATGAGAGACCCTTATCCAGGGACGCACGAATGGAGACTTCGACATGGAACTGACAGAGAAAATGGACGTTAATGCTTAGAAGGTGCTTCCTTCACCAGGTCAACCGAACGAATCATGACAAGAGGAAAGACCTGAGAATCTGAAGGGAAGAAAGTGTGATCTTCGTAGCAGGACTAAATTGTGACAAGAAGTGGGATTGGATTCATCTTATGACATACGAACAATGTATCCGACGGAAATTCTATTACTGGAAATGCTCATCAGCAATCGGAACAATGCGACATCTGCTGAAATTTATTCTTGTCAACATAGCCATAAATCAAACTGTTATGGGCTTCTTCTGTGTTCAGCGTGGATCGTTTCCTAATGTTTCACCTGGTATATACAGGGTGATTCAAAACCTCTGCGACAAACTCCGAGAGGTGATAGATATAACAATAAGGAACCCTTTTTGTTAAACAACCTATGTCTTTTGAAGCGTCGTTTCGAAGTTACCGTAAGAAAAAAAAATGTGTTTTTGTAGTTAAAGTTGAAAATAAAATCTGTACGAAGAAACTATGGAATTCACAACACATTTTCAGCTTCAGAATAATAGCTAATTAGAGAAATGATACTCCTGAATAGTTCGTTTTTTATCTCTAATGTTCGTTTATCCTTAAAACTAAAGAATAATGGTGTTTTAGAAACTTCAAATTAGTGTTACTCTGAAAATACTGAGAATAGGACCAATGTTCATATGACTTTTTTTTTTTTTTGCTCAGAATGTCTTCGGAAATAAGCTCCATAAGTGTCGGGAAATCCTCGTGAATCACCCTGTATATTTTTTTAAAGGTGTGTTTAACAAAACTTTCCATTACAATTTTCTTTAAATCTCTAGATTTTCGGGCGAAATATATTTACCCGGTTTTATATTTCACTATATAAAATAAGTTTTTCTTAGCTTTTGAAGTATAATCTGAGAAAAATTAGCAAGCTATGTTTCTGGAAGTTGCAAGGTAGACTATATGCAGAAAATTCAGGCAAAAGTTTCATATTTCATGTAGTATGAGATCAATGTGGAGGAGCTATTTATATGCTGCATGATATAAGTACAGCAGAGGAGGCAAGACTTATCATGTTCCGTGGCTATATCACCAATGAGTGTGGAAAAGGAAGATAGGTTTTAGTCTGAGATGAACTTCCGTGTCGGTAGATTCTATATACAGTGAAACCTCTCCTTACGGATACACCCAAGATACGGACACTCCTCATATACGGAAAGATTTTTATGTCCCGACTGAAATAATATAGAAATAATGATAAATTTAACTCTCGTTTACGGACACTCTCAGACACGGACACGAACAGCTGTTTCACAGTCCTAAAGCTTGCTTTGCCTCCTGACTGCGGACAGAACTTGGATTTCAAGACCTAATGTGTTACAAAAATGGAAAATTTAGTTTTGAGAACTGTACAGAAATTCCTTAACATGAAAGAAGACAATAAGGTGTCGTAGCCTACCACTAGCCCAGCCGGCTACCCCTTGTTAGCTGGAAGCGGGTGGATAAACAAAGTCAGAAAATTTAACCTGTCTGATGGGTCCAAGGTTTCCGCGATCGTGAAATTGTATTGGACACATGATAGGGTTAGTAGGATTATTCTCTTCACTTCAATCAGTTGTTCTGTTTCGAGAGACATGGCACCTGAACGTAACGGTTAATTTGAAAACTGTACATTACAGTACTGCATAACTGTGGATCTGGAATAAAATTGCATGGCATAGTACTGTATTTTCCTTTTTCGGTCTTATGTAGTGTAGTTCAAATTTGCAAAGAATTTACTGTAGTATACTATAGGCTATTTAGAATTAAACTACAGTACCGTCGCGCGGGGTAACTTTGTGCCAGGAGGATGACTTTGTGCCAGGAGGGTGACTTTGTGCCATTCACGCATTTCATAAAAAAAACGTAAGGAAGTAGTCTTTAAAACCTTGTCACGGTCTTAAAGAATACTTCCATACGTTTTTCGCGAATGTCACCCTCATGACACAAAGTCACCCCTCGCGACGGTAATACATTTAATTTAAAGCGTGAAGGGATACATAATGCATATTTTAAATTTACTGTGAGACTGGGGAGCCTCCCTCCCAATAGTGGACACCTCCCAGATGCGGGCGGATTGTTATCCCTTCGATGTCCGTAAATGAGAGGTTTCACTGTAATATTAACTATCATGAAATAAACTCTCTTTCTGATGGCTCATTTTTCCCCCTCTCGCACAGCTCACGTGCCAGGTCTCGCCTATTCAATTATACCAGTTTTCAGAGGTCTAGTTCAAATGGTTAAGAAAATTCAATTTTCACCTCAGTGTATCTTTATATAGATCTACTACAGAAAATTGCAGTTATTTATCCTATAATTGATTAAATGGCGATCTTACTCGTTTTAATTATGTAAGCATGTGTGGCTTACAGCTGTTTCGGTGTTACTTGACACCATCTTCAGAGCCTACTAGATCTCGGAGCTATCTCAACTTCGTTGCCTGTTGTGTGGGTGCGTTCGTGTGATGAAGAGTTGTGTCAAATAGTGTGTGTGTTCTGAAATTGATCTGTGTGTTGAGAATTTGATTACGGTATGTTTTAGTGATTCCGTATATTTCATATAGTTCTAGTCTGTTGAGTTTTTGGCTTTTGGGTTGTATGTGTAGGATTTCCATGTCTCTATTTATGTTATTGTATGTGTGGTTAGAATTAGTTATGTGTTCAGCATATGTAGATGTAGTGCATTCTCTGGTTATTGCTTTAATGTGTTCTTTGTATCGAGTTTGGAATGATCTGCCTGTCTGTCCAATATAGAAACTGTCGCAACTGTTACATGTGAGTTTGTATACGTTTGTGTGGTTGTATTTATCTGTTTGTGTGTTGAGATGTTTTTGTAGTGTGTTTTCTGTTCTGTATGCTATGTTGTATTTCTGTTTTCTGAATGAGGATGGGATCTTGTGTGTGTTTTTGTTTTCGTATGTTAGTGTGATGTATTTCTTGTGTTTGTGTTGTGTTTTGTGTGTTTCTGTGTTTGTTGAGTTTTTGTTTTGTCTTCCTTATGATGTTGTCTATTATGTTTGGATTGTATCCGTTTTCTTGTGCTATGTATTTGATTGTATTCACTTCTTCATTGTAGTGTTGTTGGCTCATGGGTATGTTGAGTAATCTGTGTACCATTGTCCTGAATGCAGCATGTTTGTGTTGTGTGGGGTGATTAGATGTGTTGTGTATGTGTGTGGTGGTGGTGGTTGGTTTTCTGTATATTTTGAAGGTGTGTTTGTTGTCAACTTTTGTTATGATGATGTCTAGGAAATTTATCCTATTTCCACTACTCTAATGGCCAGTTTGTCCAAGTAATGTTTAATTTTGCTTAACGAATGTTAAATTAACAGTCTGTTTATTTTTAACGCTTTGTTATTGTATTTTCCATTTGTTCAACATAATTTTGTTTAAGATAACCAACACTTAACTATAACGTCTGTTAGCACTATTTTAACTACTCAACAGCAGTTGGTAATGATTCTACACATGTAAGATAATTTTAGATTGGCTAAAATTAATCTTTAAATTCTATATTATAGAGTGAGTCATGAAACTTGCATAAAATGACAACCTGTTATAGTAGGCCACTCTCCATAAACAAACAGTTGACAAATGAAAGTTGTAGGTGACGTGCTGAATAATAATTACAAAGTAAGGTTATATTTCCTCATTGCTATTATGGATACGAAATACGAAAGAAATAAAATAACACTGATGTATTTAAACAGTCCAAAGTATTTTTTAAATGTTATATTACCAGTCATATGCTAAACATTCCCTACAGAGAGATATAAAATATTAATTACGCAACTTCTGTTCGAACAGCTGTGGAGACATCGGCCATATTTAACTAACTGTTAAATGACTTAACTGCCTGAAATCCTACATTTAAAATTAACAAACTGTTAACAATCTGTTAAACCAAACTGGTGTTGAAAACATACAATTTTATTAATTAACAAACTGTTTAGAGTTTAACAGTCGTTAAATTTTCTAACAATACTTGGAAAAACCGGTCATAAGTCCTGTGTAGATACTACACGGAATGATAGGGATTTTCTCAAATCTTCGCTCACTTTTTATTTGTTATACAGTTATGTGTTTTTCACGGAATTATCGGGAACGTACCTTCAATTCCTTTATGTCAACTGTGGGTACACGCTGTGGAAAAAAGTCATGAAAGCATAGCTGTTTATTGAGAATTTACCTAATAGAAAGAGGCAGAAATGTCGAAGAGCAGGCGCTATGTTACAATTATTAGCACGTCGCCTGAAATCTGGGCATTCGCTCGCTCCAGTCCATGTTTATGTCCGGCCAACGGGTCGAGGCGGTTCGCAGTCGACGCACGTCGCCTTCACTCCGGGTTTTCCAGCTGCTGATCACCGGCATTGTTTAGCGCTGCGATCCGCTGACTAAGGAACGCCAAAGCAATTACTGAAGTCATTTCCGACCCCGGTCGCGATCTAGGCGTGGCCGCACGGTCTGCTGGATTGAAGACTGGACAGACAGATCAAGAAATTATTTCGACATTTCAACTGAAAAAAGAATGGAAACGGTCGTGATATTGGTCAGTATCTTTTTGTACCAGTTGTACCCGGCGTATCATACGCCCTTCTGTCAGTTCTTACTTACTTACTTACTTACTTACTTACTTACTTACTTACTTACTTACTTACTTACTTACTTACTTACTTACTTACTTACTTACTGGCTTTTAAGGAACCCGGAGGTTCATTGTCGCCCTCACATAAGCCCGCCATCGGTCCCTATCCTGTGCAAGATTAATCCAGTCTCTATCATCATATCCCACCTCCCTCAAATCCATTTTAATATTATCCTCCCATCTACGTCTCGGCCTCCCCAAAGGTCTTTTTCCCTCCGGTCTCCCAACTAACACTCTATATGCATTCCTGGATTCGCCCATACGTGCTACATGCCCTGCCCATCGCAAATGTCTGGATTTAATGTTCCTAATTATGTCAGGTGAAGAATACAATGCGTGCAGTTCTGTGTTGTGTAACTTTCTCCATTCTCCTGTACCTTCATCCCTCTTAGCCCCAAATATTTTCCTAAGCACCTTATTCTCAAACACCCTTAACCTATGTTCCTCTCTCAGAGTGAGAGTCCAAGTTTCACAACCATAAAGAACAACCGGTAATATAACTGTTTTATAAATTCTAACTTTCAGATTTTTTGACAGCAGACTAGATGATAAAAGCTTCTCAACCGAATAATAACACGCATTTCCCATATTTATTCTGCATTTCATTTCCTCCCCAGTGTTATTTATATTCGTTACTGTTGCTCCAAGATATTTAAATTTTTCCCCTTCGAAGGATAAATCTCCAATTTTTATATTTCCATTTCGTATTCACGAGACATAATCATATACTTTCTCATTTCGGGATTTACTTCCAAACCAAATTTCCGTGTTTTCCCTAATCGATTGTGGATTTTCTCCTAACATATTCACGTCATCCGCATAGACAAGAAGCTGATGTAACCCGTTCAATTCCAAACCCTGCCTATTATCCTGAACTTTCCTAATGGCATATTCTGAAGCGACGTTAAAAAGTAAAGGTAATAGTGCATCTCCCTGCTTTAGCATCAGATAGAAACTGACCTATACGGACTCTCCTGTATGTTTCACTGAGACATATTTTAATTAATCGAACTAGTTTCTTGGGAATACCAAATTCAATAAGAATATCATATAAAACTTCCCTCTTAACCGAGTCATAAGCCTTTTTGAAATCTATGAATAACTGACGTACTGTACCCTTATACTCCCATTTGTTCTCAATTATCTGTCGAATACAAAAAATCTGATCAACAGACGATCTATTACGCCTAAAACCACACTGATGATCCCCAATAATTTCATCTACGTACGGAGTTAATCTTCTCAAAAGAATATTGGACAACATTTTGTACGACGTCAACAAAAGTGATATTCCTCGAAAGTTACCACAGTTGGTTTTGTCCCCCTTCTTAAAAATAGGTACAATTATGGACTCCTTCCATCGTTCGGATACAATTTCCTTTTCCCAAATAGCAAGTACAAGTTTATAAATATCGCTATATAATGCACTTCCACCCTCTTGTATTAATTCTGCTGGAATTTGATCGATACCTGGAGACTTGTACTTTTTCAGAATTTCTATCGCAATTTCGACTTCTGAAAGCGTGGGTAGCGATAATATAATTAACTTTTAATTTAGTAAAGCTTCATTTCTCACACTAGTTTATTAAACCTTGTCGGACCATAAAGAAAACACCTATCGCAATGTCCATATTTTATATGTTGTAGTCCACACCTTTGGAGTGACAGTCAGCGCGTCTGACCGCGAAACCAGGTGACCCGGGTTCGAATCCCGGTCGGGGCAAGTTACTTGACTCAGGTTTTTTTCCGGGGTTGTCCCTCAACCTAATACGAGCAAATGCTGGGCAATTTTCGTTGCTGGACCACGGACTCATTTCACCGACATCACCTTCATTTCATTCAGACGATAAATAACCTAAGATGTTGATAAAGCGTCGTAAAATAACCTACTAAAAAATTCAGTAATAAAACTGTTAACACAGAAGCATAAAAAAGCGTTTCTGTAAAAAACAAATGTAGCTTTGGATAGAAATTTTCAATTTCTGATGATGTAAAAACAATTGTAATTTTATTTTGATTTCGATGAACCCATAATCCTCCCTACAATAGCCGCAAAATATTTCCTTCCCATATTCCTTCGTAAATACAAAGCTTAATGTGTCTGAGCTATCGTCTAAAATCACCACATTCAATTTTAATTGCAATTATGCGTTACTTTTGACAACCCCTCTATAGGATTTCTCATTACTTCATAAACGCCTATTGATCATACAAATGTGCTGAGTCAGAAAATAAATTAGAAGTTAAGAGTGAATAGTTTAATTGGCGTCCAAAATAATGTGCTCTTGCATCGTTAGAGGAAAATTAATTAATCAAGAAGTAGAGGACTCCTTCGCTAGTAATTGTGATTATTTATTCGTTACTTTTAGTAGCTATAAAGTGTTACATTTTCGCCAACATTACTAATTATCACAAATATAAGTATTAAAATTATTTTCCTCCTTCCTGATTATTTACAGTTAATTTAAAGAATAAAGTAATATAATTCCAATTTGTTATTCACAAAATATATTACATTTCAAACAATCTATTCTACTAATTCCATATAACAAGATAGTAATGTATGCCCTGAATTATAACATTTCCATTAACTTGCATTAAACACGATAATAGAACAAAATAATTGCATGTTATAGTAATTCTTCATGTGGGAATGTTATAATTCCAGAAAATTTAATGGACTGAATTTCAATACTATTTTGTTTTGATTTATTTATATAGCTTAATTTAAATTTTCATCCACATAAAATTCCAATTCAGCCCCAAGCACACAATAATTTATATTTCATAATTACTAGTTGGCCTACACATTTAGATTTTCATTCTTTTTTCAGTTTGTCCTGTACTTTTTCATCACAAGAATAAAATACACAAAATAACAGCATCAATATAAAAGGTTAATTCAACGGAATGAATCGTAACTATATTGAGGATCACATAAGAGCAGTTACTAAAAGGCTCTTCAGTGTTGCCAACTAATTCCAGATATATCACCAAAGAGGGTAAAATCACAATGCCGTGTACAATAATAATAAGAGTAACAATAATAAATAATAATACCACAATGATGATATAGGATTAACAATATCGATGTATTGCTTATTTACTTATTTACTGCATCTCACGTACTGGGGTTCTGTAAGAAGGGAGAGCTATTGCGTAACAACAGACACCATCGTGCCTGTACAGCAATTGCCAACCTGCTAAGAAACAGAGGATGGAAAGTATATGAGGAGATTCATTGTGTGTCTGAAGATGATTCTTATACAGGGTGTTTCAAAAATACGGGGCATAATTTCAGGTATGTATTTCCCACATGTAGACAATCAAAATAGTTCATTACAACATGTGTCCGGAAATGCTTCATTTCCGAGTAATGGCCTTCACAACATTGAAATTCACCGGAACCTTTTTCTTTCCGCAGGTCGTTGCCGTCAAAGAGACATTAAGAGGGCACTCTGACAGTTCATTCCGAGGCGAAGGTTACATTCAGTGTTGTACTTGGTACTTGGATCGAAGGTTTCCTGATCGATGGATAGGTAGGGGTGGCCCAATTGCTTGGCCTCCACGCTCACCTGATCTGAACCCTCTCGATTTCTACTTGTGGGGCCATTTAAAATCATTGGTTTATTCGTCTCCGGTGCCTGATTTGGAATCCCTTCTGAATCGAATTGTGGCATGTTCTGAGGACATACGCAATACTCCTGGAGTTTGGGATCGTGTTCGCAGGTCAGTGAGACATCGATGTGAGGTCTGTATTCAAGCAGGAGGTGGACATTTTGAACATCATCTGTAATGACAACGACCTGCGGAAAGAAAAACGTTCCGGTGAATTTCAATGTTGTGAAGGCCATAACTCGGAAATGAAGCATTTCCGGACACATGTTGTAATGAACTATTTTGATTGTCTACATGTGGGAAATACATACCTGAAATTATGCCCCGTATTTTTTAAACACCCTGCAGAAGAGTCGATATAATTTCCATCAATAGAAGAACCCAGAAAGCGATGGTTTTACACCCTACGATTTGCTTTGAACGAGACACAAATCAAGCACTGCTGATAAATGATGACAAGCGAGCTAAATATGTACCTTGTCTTCCATAGCTCAGTGAAAAATATGGCATTTCGCTTTACAACTGGGATGTTGCAGGCTTACTATTTGGAGCGAGGGGTTGTTTACCAAAATTTACATGTAATATCCTTAAATTCTTTAAAATTCCCTTTTATGAGGTTCAGAAGATTGTAATGGAAATTCTGAAAGCCTCTTTTCAAATTTTACACTATCATCTACAGACGTGGACAAATTATTAGCAAAATTGAAGATTTTTATTACATATTTTTACAAAATATGATTCTTCAGCTTAGACTACAGTTGACATTTTTGCGTACTTCGAAATTATTAGCAAAATTGAAGATTTGTATTGTATATATTTTTTTAACAAAATTTGACTCTTCAATTTGGACTACATTTGATATTTTTGCATATTTACAAATTATTAGCAAAACTGAAGATTTTTATTATATGTTTTTTACAAAATTTGACTCTTCAATTTGGACTACAGTTTACATTTTGGATATTTCCAAATTATTAGCAAAACTGAAAATTTTTATTTTATATTTTTACAAAATTTGACTCTTCAATTTAAACAGCAGTTGACATTTATGCACATTTACAAATTATTAGCAAAATATGAAGATTTTTATTATATATCCTTACAAAGTTTGACTCTTCGATTTAAACTACAGTTGACATTTTTGCATATTTATATCTATTGTAATGATAGAAATATGCAAAATTGTCAACTGTGGTCTAAATTGAAAAGTCAAATTTTGTAAACAGATTTGTCATAAAAATCGTCAACTTTGTTAATAATTTGTCCACGTCTGTACATGTTAACACGTAAATTTTTGTTTTAATGTACAAATCGAATTAGTATTTTGCTCGTTTCATTTCCCGTTATCTTTTATATTTTGTTAATTCCGGATGGTTTGAAAGCTTAGTACTTATATTGGGGGTATATATTTTCTAAATGATACAATAATTTGTAAAAGAGTAGGCTTATTTTTGCTCCTGAATCTCTCGCACATTATGTAAGTAATTAGCAGATTAATATGATCTAATATTAAAATGTATTTTTTCTGACAACATGAAATTCATTGCTTTGACTAAACAGTTTACGATTCATGAAACCTAACCTAAAAATGTATTTTGTTTGATCACGTGAAATTATTAGTACAAACTCCGAAAACCGAATGCCACTTTAAAATGTATGCTTGACAATATTTACTGCTAATAATGTTACTATTCTAGTTATAATTGCTGACTTCGTGCGCACAATTCCTTCTTCCTTATTTTCTTCTTTCAGTTCATTATATATATGAACTATATCTTTCTGAAGCGAGCTTTGAATGACACACTTTTTTTTTGGAAGAATCACTGCCATGTTATTAGCTCTCTTTGACATTTTATAATAAAATCCTAAACATGAAAGAAATTAATTAAAATGTGAAATGGCATATCTACCGATCACCCAAGTGGATGTATCAAACCTTATGTTATATTTATTGACAATTACCTGATTATAATCCTGAATTGTAACTACAACGCAACGCAACACATTAAATAACTATTATACAGGGTGTTTAAAAAATACGGGGCATAATTTCAGGTATGTATTTCCCACATGTAGACAATCAAAATAGTTCATTACAACATGTGTCCGGAAATGCTTTATTTCCGAGTTATGGCCTTCACCACATTGAAATTCACCGGAACGTTTTTCTTTTTCCGCAAGTCGTTGCCGTCAAAGGAGACATTAAGAGGGCATTCTGACAGTTGATTCCGAGGCGAAAATTACACTCAGTGTTGTGTAGGCGTTAGACTGTGCGACATGTATTCAAATCAAGAGCTGGCAGAGATACACTTCATGTACGGTAAGGCGGACGGCAATGCTGCGCTGGCTCGTCGTTTGTACCAGGAGAGGTACCCACAGCGACAATGTCCAGATCGGAAGACATTTGTACGTCTCCATTACCGTCTGTGCGAGTATGGAAAATTTAACTCTCCTGGTTTGGGAAGGGGACGACCAAGATCTACAACTCCAGAAGTACAGGAGGAGATTCTGGAGGCTGTGAACATGACTCCTTCTTCCAGCACACGAAGGGTAGCGTTGCAAGTCAATGTTCCTCACACGACTGTCTGGAGACTGTTGAAAGGGTATCAATGGTATCCTTATCATTTGCAACGTGTACAGGCCCTGTCACCAGCAGATTACCCTGCACGAGTTAGGTTCTGTCAGTGGTTCTTGCAACAGTGTGGTGTAAATCCGAACTTTCCTGCCTTAGTATTATTTACAGATGAAGCACAGTTCACACGAGATGGCATAACAAATTTCCACAATCAGCATGTATGGGCGTATGAAAACCCACGTGCAACTGTTCCATCTCATCACCAGGTGCAGTTCTCCCTCAATATGTGGGCCGGTATCATTGGTGATCGATTAATTGGACCCCATGTACTTGTAAACAGACTTACGGGGCAGGCGTACTCAAATTTCCTGGAAAACACCATACCTCATGTTTTAGAAGACACTCCACTGATCAATCGTCAACACATTCACTTCTTGCATGATGGCGCTCCTGCACACTTCAGTCGTACGGCTCGCCGGTACTTGGATCGATCGAAGGTTTCCTGATCGATGGATAGGTAGAGGTGGCCCAATTGCTTGGCCTCCACGCTCACCTGATCTGAACTCTCTCGATTTCTACTTGTGGGGCCATTTAAAATCATTGGTTTATTCGACTCCGGTGCCTGATTTGGAATCCCTTCGGAATCGAATTGTGGCATGTTCTGAGGATATAAGCAATACTCCTGGATTTTGGGATCGTGTTCACAGGTCAATGAGACATCGATGTGAGGTCTGTATTCAAGCAGGAAGTGGACATTTTGAACATCTTCTGTAATGACAACGACCCGCGGAAAGAAAAACGTTCCGATGAATTTTAATGTTGCGAAGGCCATAACTCGGAAATGAAGCATTTCCGGACACATGTTGTAATGAACTATTTTGATTGTTTACATGTGGGAAATACATACCTGAAATTATGCCCCGTATTTTTTTAAACATCCTGTATATTAATATTAATACTGATGTTAATTATTAGTATGTTCAAATTTCACTAACTTCCAGTAATCGGCTCAGAAATCTATAAAAATTTGAATTTTCAGAATTTGCACTACTGACGTCTGCTGTCACTACCATTGTATTTCTCAGTCGCACCGAATTCGAAACGAAGTTGGCAGAAGGAAATTCAACCTTAAAACTACTGGGTGTTCAGTTCAAAATGTGTCATGGCTCGCTGTATGCCGTCATGTGGCTAGCCGATGAGCCTAGAGAATTCAATCTTCCTACACTTCTGCAGAGGTGTATAACCTGTGAGGTAGAGAAGTTGCCTAGCAAGTACGGCGTTCATTCTGAAGAGTACGTACCGATACGTACGGTAACGCCGGTAGTGGCAGGAATGTGAACTGTTTGGAAATACGTACTGTCGGGATATGGGGAGAGGGTTAAGACGATTACTTACGTAATTGTTGACATTAACTTCGACGGTCAACATGGACACGGAGCATTTGATTTGTGTTGTGGAATGTTACCGTACGCAACCGATGATAAAAAAATACCCTGCGTACGACTTGCCGGCGCAAAACACAGTTCGAAAGAGGTTATGGTGGCACACAGACCATACAGACCGCCATCTGTTGCTACGACGTTCAAGTTATACCATACACGTTCTCAAGTTCAGATTGAACGCCTTGAATAATAGGCAACTTCTCGACATATAAGCTCGCTTCAAATCGGTGACCCAACAACAGTGACGTCATGACACACTTTGAAATGAACACCCAGTAGAAAATCAGCATAATCCACTAGCATATGTAGTAATGAGAGAAAAATGGTTAGTTTTCACCCTTAGGGTATGAAGTAAGCTGACCCGGACTGTAATGCGATTAATTTTAGGGGGTTATTCTTTAAGATATTTGAAACAAAGAAGTTTAATACAGTTTTGTTCTTTTTTGTTTCTTTTCGAGAGAAAAATTGTTCTTTATATGAGAAGTTTCATAGCGTGTTTTGGGGAAACCATTTATGTAACGCCTGATACGCTCAGTCAGTTTAAGAGAGCAGTGTATGATGATAATAAATGATTGAAAGAATATTAGTTTTGTCCTCATAAACATAAATTTGATCCGAAAAAAGTAACATTTTTTAATTCCTTTTCAGAACGAAAAATTACATTTGTTCAGATCAAATTTCTGCGTATTTAATGAACAAAACTAAAATTTAAATTCAATCATTTATTACTCGTATTATAAGACACTGCCCTCTTCAACTGACTGGGGATATTGGGAATTAAATCAATGGTTTTCCCAAAACACGATATGAAATGTTTCATAATAAACAATTTTTATCCTGAAAGTGAACAAAAGCAAATATTTATTTGTAGAATGGCTAGTATGGCTAGTACATGATATGTACTATCATAGACTGAGGGAAAAACAAGAAAGTGGTGAACAAAACTACGGATTAAGTAATTAAAAACATTCGGGCTCTGGCTTCCCAGTAGCGGTCGACTTCCGTGGAGGATTTCAGAGCAGGGCATTTTGCAAGATGTTGTCTATCCATGTCTTCCTGTTGATGGCACAAAATGCAGGATGCTGATGGCAGGATGCCAAGACGATTGAGGTGTTTACCCAGGATGTCATGTTCAGTGTTAAGACGAAAGCTTGCAACTGCCAGTCTTCTGGGTTCAGGAGGTATATCCTATCCTTCAGTAATTTCCTGCGTTGTTGCGAAATGTTTATGTCCAGTTCTTGTTGGTGATTATTCTTTTATAGTTGCTTGATATATTGTTTTACTGAGCTAAATGACAAAGGTTTCCGTGGGTTTATTTTGAGATTGGCACCCTTCTTAGCTAATGTGTCAGCCTGTTCATTCCCATGTAGATTACAATGTCCTGGGATCCATTGTAACACAACTGTTTTGTCACGTTCTTTTAAATTTGCAAGTATTTTTGACAATTATTGATTTGTTCTGTGTAGGGGTGGTCAGTTTTATTTATGGACAAAATGGCTGCTTTTGAGTCTGAGAGGATGTCGGTGTTTGTGGATAAATTCACAAAAGCAAATAAAACTGCTTTTAATTCTTTTGTTTTAAAATTATCCTAAAGAACAACCCCCTAATATTATTAAAATTATTACGCATCACCCTATATAGACAGTCGTACCGTTTCTGTTTTTGGCAAAAGAATATTTTCGGTTATAGTCGTATGATGATCTCGAACAACACATAATCGTATCTGAAGGAGAAATTTTGCTCTTCGAACATGTGTTCAGACTTAGTCTCTCTAACTTGTAGTGAATACTTGCAGATTCTGTTGCTAGAGTAATATCCTCAAAGATATCTGTAGGATCCTTGAGGCTGCTGTTTGATTAACAAGTTAACAACGGACGAAGCAGAGTATGCGACCCTTCAGATATTGGGCAGCATAGCCGTGAGGTTGAAACCGACAAGTGGCTCCGGAGCGTTGGCGGAACATCCAGTCAACAGCCTGTTATAAACTCACAACTTCCTTGTAAACGTAATAACATTGAAATCCTAATATCTAGTAGGAAATATGTCCATAGTTGCAGCTTAGTATGGTGACGAAAGATACATTTGTGCTCTCCCAGAGCCGTTATATACTAAAATCTATTACTTACTTACTTACTTACTTACTTACTTACTTACTTACTGGCTTTTAAGGAACCCGGAGGTTCATTGCCGCCCTCACATAAGCCCGCCAATGGTCCCTATCCTGAGCAAGATTAATCCATTCTCTATCATCATATCCCACCTCCCTCAAATCCATTTTAATATTATCTTCCCATCTACGTCTCGGCCTCCCTAAAGGTCTTTTGCCTCCGGCCTCCCAACTAACACTCTATATGCATTTCTGGATTCGCCCATACGTGCTACATGCCCTGCCCATCTCAAAAGTATGGATTTAATGTTCCTAATTATGTCAGGTGAAGAATACAATGCGTGCTTTCAGTTCTGTGTTGTGTAAAGGCTGGTTCACAATAAACCGGGAACGGAAACGACAACGAGAACGGAAATGTTAAAATAAATTATTTAAATGTGAGCATTTACAATAGTTAATTGTGAATTCTCACATTTAAATACATTTATTTTAACAATATTTCCGATCTCGTTCTCGTTGTCGTTTCCGTTCCCGGTTTATTGTGAACCAGCCTTAACTTTCTCCATTCTCCTGTAACTTCATCCCTCTTAGCCCCAAATATTTTCCTTGGTTATTTTACGACGCTTTTTCAACTGCTATGGTTACATAGATTCTGAATGAGATTAAGGTGACTATCACACTTTTACTACGTCATACTACTTTTGACCAATAAAACTGTACGAAAGGACGTAATTCAACCAATCATGGGTGCTTATCGGACAATTTTATCGTGTTCTTAGCATTTGTTTCATTTTATCGCGACCCTAGCATTTGTTCAATTTTATCGCGACCCTAGTATTTGTTTAATTTTATCGCGTCGCTAGCATTTGTTTAATTTTATCGCGTCCCTAGCATTTGTTTCTTTGTTTGCCAACATTTCAAACTGCGCCGGTCTGGACGTCAAAAAAACAACAACAACAACAACAACAACAACAACAGAAAATTACAAACCACTCCAGTCGATGCACAGCAGTTTCAAATATGACTCGCATTGGCATTCAAGAACAAGAATTAATAAAGATCACTGGTTATAGCTATGCATCTTCCCTGCAATCCTATTTATAAATAAATGAAGAGCACCATTCGGAAATCCTGAATAAGTTGACGAATACACCATGTAGGCCTAAATCAACGAGTTCCACTTCTTTTACGCAATATAACATCAACTGAACCACCGATCACTAAAACATTCAAATTTGAAAATTGTGCATTCAATAATTATTCCTTTTAAAATATTTCATGTTTATTTTTTATGTCATCATCGTTAATTAAAACTTTTCTAACATTTGTATATATTATTTTGGTTATGTTACAGCTTCTGCTATATGATATTATGAATAGTCATGTATCAGAGATTGTTTAATATTAAGATTTATTGAAAATCATCTGTCAAGTGACGTTGATTACTGGGATCCGGATAATTGAAGTGGAATGTAACTGTTTTAATAAAAATTAAACTGAAACAACAAAGCCTTCTTGACAAGTAACACTGCCATCGTGATCTAAATCGACAAGGCATTGCTAGTAATCGTCTACAGAGTTCATTGAAGATTCCATAGTTGGCACAACTGATAGCAAGATAACAGTTAATCATAACACACTACTGCCATCTAGCATGCATCTAACATAATATTTGTAATGTTGAGATGGTACAATAATACATTTGAAGACAGTTATATTTTCGTAAGTCAATTAATATTTTATTGTATTGGAGTACTTCGTTACTTCTAATCTTTATATACTTTCTTCTAATCGTGTAATAGTCAATTAAATCCCACTCGAGTTTTGATTTTCTCTAGATAAATCAAAACCTCTAGTGAGATTACTGTTGATAATACCAGCAAAATAAGAGCAGGGCAAGCGACGAAAGTTATCCAGCATTTGCTCCTAATGCGTTGAGGGAAAACCCCGGAAAAAACGTCAACCAGAAAACTTGTCCCAACCAGGATTTGAAACCGGGCCCGCTAGTTTCACTGTCAGGAATTCTAACTGTTATTCCGCAGCGGTCTTCGTCTATGTTATTTATAACAATTATATATACAGAGTGAAAAGTAATTAAACCGACAAACTATTCAATAATAAATTTGTTTCCAAGGTGTATAACAAATAATAAAGTAGGCCTATGTGTAATTAACTTGTATTTATAGCCGTGTTCCCATTAATTTGTACACTACTGTCTTAATATAATCATTAATGCTTTACAACAAAATGACAACTTCGGAAACGCACAAAATAAGACATAAAACCCAAATTCTTTACTCAACACTGTGAGATTTTTATTTCCTTTTCCCTCAAATATTGTAACATTTATACCATTTTAAATTTTGATGTGACTTTTGTATGACTGTATATCTTTCGAATATTTTTTATTTATTTATGTATTTGTTTATTTATTTATTTGTTTATTTGTTTATTTATTTACTTATTTACTTACTTATTTATTTATTTATTTATTTATTATTTATTTATTTATTTATGTATTTATTTATTTGTTTGTTTATTTGTTTATTTATTTACTTATTTATTTACTTATTTAGATATTTATTTATTTATTTACTTATTTATTTATTTATTTACTTATTTACTTATTCATTTATTTATTTATTTATTTAATTTACTTATTTATTTATTTATTTACTTATTTATTTATTTATTTATTTATTTACTTATTTATTTATTTATTTATTTATTTCATTATTTATTTATTTATTTATCCTGGTAGAGATAAGGCCACCAGGGGATTACAACTACAATATTAAGAATACAATTACAATTATAATTACAATTAATATTAAATGTACAAATGCAATAAAAATCAAAGTACTAAAAGATTAACTGATTAATAAAAGCTAGACAGTTTATTGTAGAAGTTACGAAGAGAGAAACATTTTTTTTTTTTACTAATTAAGTAAAAAGTAAACCTACTCTACGCAGTAAGAAAATGCTTAATAAGCTTGCTTTTGAACGCTACTAAATTCCGACAGTCTCTGATGTCACTGGGTAGGATATTCCACTCCAGTCTGTGTTTTATTTCAGAAAATTCTCCTATTTTTGTTATATTTTCAATGTATATTGAATCCTTTTCATGTAACTATTACATGAGTAATTGATATATGGAATAACGTGTACAAGTTATAGTTTTTAATGTTATAGGAATTGTGTTAAACTTAGATATTAAATTTTTCCAGCAATAATCACCTTTTGGTTATATACGAGTAACTTATTTATTTAATTAATTATTTATTTATTTATTTATTATTTATTTATTTATTTAACCTGGTAGAGATAAGGTCATCAGGCCTTCTCTTCCCCTCTACCAAGGGATTACAACTACAATATTAAGAATACAATTACAATTATAATTACAGTTAATATTAAATTTACAAATACAATAAACATCAAAGTACTAAAAGATTAACTGATTAATAAAAGCTAAACAGTTTATTGTAAAAGTTAAGAAGAGGGAAACATTTTTTTTAATAATTAAGTAAAAATTAATTTTTACTCTACGCAGTAAGAAAATGCTTAATAGGCTTGCTTTTGAACGCTACTAAATTCCGACAGTCTCTGATGTCACTGGGTAGGATATTCCACTCCAGTCTGTGTTTTTATTTCAGAAAATTCTCCTATTTTTGTTATATTTTCAATGTACATTGAGTCCTTTCCACATAACTATTACATGAGTAATTGATATATGGAATAACGTGTACAAGTTATAGTTTTGAATGTTATAGGAATTGTGTTAAACTTAGATATTAAATTTTTTGCAGCAATAATCACCTTTTGATTATATAACTTCATCACCTGTATACAATTGAATCAGTATAAAATGTTACTGTCTTCGAGTCCTTCATTTTTATGTCCTGGAGCACGGCAGACCCAAAGCATTTTAATTAGCGAGACATTTTAATACATTGAAAGTTTCAGTTTTATCTGGTTGATATTAATAGCATTATGGAATATATTTTTAATAATTTAAATATTAGTTCCCTAATTAACTCTGTTATTTTGTCGTAGTAATTAACGAGTTTCATAATTAATTCCATTCTCATTATATGTTTATTTTTCTGCAATTGTCTACCACACTGTACAGAATTTTATGTTGCAGCCCACGTACTTTGCAAGAACTAATGAATGGTTAATTAAACTTTATTCAGACTTTCATTAAAATAAGCGTGTCATGGATGTTGCATATATTACTGGAAATCTAGGTGTTCCACATACCGGAAGTACATAAAATTCCAAGAAATATTAATTACATACAAACATGGTTTTCATTACCCTCGTATAATCAACGAGTTCAAAACTGTGTTTACCTGTATTTCAATTGAAAATGTTCAATGATAAAATTTTAAGATTCTTTATTTGGAATGCATACAATGTCCATAATCGGGAATTTTTATTTAAATAGGGGAGGTCGGGGCAAGTTCGGCACGTTAAGTTGAACATTCACATTAGTACAATATAAATGCAATTTATGTTTCAAAATTTTAATGACTATTACACTCTCACTACGTCATACTACTTTTGACCAATAAAACGGTACGAAAGGACGTATTTCAACCAATCATGGCTGCTTATCGCACAATTTTATCGCGTCCCTAGCATTTGTTTAATTTTATCGCGTCCCTAGCATTTGTTTCTTTGTTTGCCAACATTTGAAACTGCGCTGGTCTGGACGTAAATATATATATATATATATATATATATAATTACAAACCACTCCAGTCGATGCACAGCAGTTTCAAATATGACTCGCATTGGCATTCAAGAACAAGAATTAATAAAAATCACTAATCATACCTATGCATCTTCTGAAATCCGATTTACAAATAAATGAAGAGCAACATTCGGAAATTCTGAATAAGTTGAATTCACCATCTAGGCCTAAATCAACGAGTTCCACTTCTATTACTCACACGTCCAATATAACATCAAATGAACTACCAACCACATTCAAATTTGAAAATTGTACATTCAATAATTATTCCTTTTAAAATTATTCATGTTTATTTTTATGTCACCGTCGTTAATTAAAACTTTTCTAACACTTGTGTACAGTATATTAGTTAGATTATGTTATAGCTTCTGCTATATGATATTATGGATAGTCACGTATCAGAGATTGTTTAATATTAAGATTTATGAAAATCATCTGTCAAGTGACGTTGATTACTGGGATTCGGATAATTGAAGTGGAATGCAACTGTTTTAATAATAAAAATGAAACTGAATCAACAAAGCCTTCTTGACTAGTAACATTGCCATCGAGAACTTGTCGACGAGAAGGCATTGCTCACTACTGCCATCTAGCATGCATCTAGCATAATATTTGTAATGTTGAGATGGTACAATAATACATTTGAAGACAGTTGTATTTTCGTAAGTCAATTAATATTTTATTGTATTGAGTACTTCGTTACTTCTAATCTTTATATACTTTCTTATAATCGTGTAATAGTCAATTAAATCCCACTCGAGTTTTGATTTTCTCTAGATAAATCAAAACGTCTAGTGAGATTACTCTTGATAAATCCATTTGATATATTTATATCATGTATATGGATTAGAATTTTAAAAAGTGAAGCATTGAATTAAACACAACTTTGTCAGTTTGTATCGTCAACAAAAAAGCTTATTTCCAAGTTCGGATTTGAATTACAATATAACAGACTCGTATAGGACTAAATTTAAGATCTGAACATATCACAAATGAAGTGTCGAAATACATTTTTCATTTTTGTACATGTTCGTATGCCTATCATATGCGTGGCTAATCTTTGTTTAGACAATTTTCTGACTTCATGAAAGCCTCAAGTCAGGCAGATCCAGCCATCTTCTGGTTTGTGTTGAAAGGATGCTCTATACGATTGGATTCTGCGAATTCGAAGGTTAATCTTCGAAATTCCAATCTATACTTTCCGAAAAACTGCGTTCAGATTTTTATCGTACAGATATACAGGTCCTTGTTCAAAGGTGGAGTAAGGCAGTTGAAAAGGACAGGGGTTATGTGGAAAAGTGACATTTTGTTCCTAAAGGCTGTATCTACGTTCTGTGAAAATAGTTTAGCTGTCGGAAAAAAAAAATGTAATTTTTAAATGTTGTGCATTACTTTTGGAGTGACCCTCGAATAATTGCTTTAAATTACTTTAAATGCTATGATTACTTATTTTATACAGTTAAAAACAATACGGAAACCCTATCTTCTTCCTCTTTTCCGTGGGGAAAGATGGACAGCTTACTACCGAATTTGCCCCAATTGGCAAGACAAAATTTATTAATCAGTACCCTTACTACGGGCTTGCAATCGGCTTGCCAAGCTCATAGTCTGATACAGATTTAGTCGCTCTAAATAATGTTGCCACTCACTAATATCGTCAATGTTATCGTTACGGGTTCTTTAATATCATAATTATCATAATTATAATAAGCCATGAGTTAAAAAATATATTTACCTGTCAGAACTGCAAATATCTCTCCATACCACACAAGCATTATTCACAGCAAGCGGCATGTTTTCTCAATACACTACCATCTAAACAAGCCCTTATTTGCTCAGGTCTTGGAAATAAATATTATGACAAAGTTGCCCCTAATGCCGAACTTACCCCAACATCCCCTAAACTTAGGTGATGAAGTAGTTCAGATCTCTTATACATCATTCGTTATCTCATGAAAACAAAAGCATGGTTGTGTCTTAGCTTATAGTTAGAATCTTGTGGTAGGTGTAAGTGAGCTATCTAGGTACAAGTAGAAGCGTAGAGAGGGAGGGATGCTTCCCAGTCCACTTTCTTCTTCCTCTCACGCGCAAATGGGTTTTAACGATTTGCCAATACCTGGAGTTGCAATGATGTCGTGCCTATCAGCGTATTCCGAATCTCACTGGTCCGGTGGCATCAATGACGTCACGTTGCAGCGAAATAAGGAACAAAACTGCTGGAAGGATCGATGCTGTCATGGCGACTGTACAAGTTGTTTTCTGTGCTACGCTAGCAAAATTTTGCGAAATTTCAGTACTGCCATCTCGTTCAAAGAAAAGAGATCATAAACAATTTATTTCTTGAACCGGTAGTAATAACTGGTCCCTTGACATGTTCGCTCATAAGCCATTAACATATTGTTTTTACGTTGTGCTCATTACAAACAATACAGCAGAACACACCGCCATGTGCACGATGTTATTTGTCTGCTTATTCCCACCCTATACAAGAACCAATCAGATTCACTGATGGATCCACACCTGTGGAGTAACGGTCAGCGCGTCTGGCCACGAAACCAAGTGGCCCGGGTTCGAATCCCGGTCGGGGCAAGTTATCTGGTTGAGGTTTTTCCGGGGTTTTCCCTCAACCCAATACGAGCAAATGCTGGGTAACTTTCGGTGTTGGACCCCGGACTCATTTCACCGGCATTATCACCTTCATATCATTCAGACGCTAAATAACCTAGATGTTGATACAGCGTCGTAAAATAACCCAATTAAAAAAATCACTGATGGCGGCTGATGGAGACTGCTACCACCTCTGCAAGTTGATGGCACCGGTGCGACACCGGTGGAGCATCAATGACGTCATCGGTGGAATTCGGAACACCGTGATGCCATCGGATTGCTCACCGATGAGATTCGGAATACGCTCTATATTCACTTACTTAACGAATATATTGATTGAGATAGCTTTAAGTCAATCATTAGGCAATAGTTTTCATGTCAGTAGAGTGTACTGTGCTCGTAATGTTGTTGGAGGACTCCTTTGTTGTTGGCCAAGGTATGGACTCAGGCTTTACATGTCTCAGAAGAATAACGTGTTATAAGACCGTTTAGGCCCCTGGCAGGCAAGACAGCATTCAATGAAAAGGATGGATCACTGTAAGTCTTCAAAAAATGTACAGTTTTATGTATCCCACATAAGAGGAGAGAAGAATGAATCGTAAATTTAGCCCAATCATGTCAACTGATGCCCATAGGCGCAAGCGCGCGCTTTAGAGCTCAGGAGAGCCTGAGCGCTTTACAGCGGAAAGGAAAGAGACAGACGAAAGAGGTGGTATATGCCGCTTCGTCGAGCTATATTCAGGGATGGCCAGCACTGATTCAATAGATAAAGGGAAGAGAACTTATTAAAACTGTATCCATGGTAATTTTTAGATTTGTCTGAGAAGTATAAGTGCATTATAAGAATGTAAGTTTTAATTTTAATGCTTATTTTTCACAAGTTTGCTTTTTTATTCAAAAGAAATATTTTTCTCTACTTCTTTTACAGAAAAGTGAAATTATCAGGTTATTTTTAGGAGTCTGACAGGTATTGAAACAATGTTTTCGTAAATCTAATACATCGTAAATACGTATAACTGAAGAGAGTGCATTACAAATTTTGAAAATATTCGCAAGGAAAATGTTTGTAAGGAAATGAATTAAGAAAACAACTATTGTTACATTATAAACAAATGATATGTGCCTATGTGTTGTAACAACGTCAGCTCTAAAGCTTTGTCTCTCTTTTTACGAGGCCCATACGTTCTCAATGGGATTCCCTTCAAACACAGAACAATGTGTTTGGCACGCAATTGGGAGGAGTGTAGTTATTAACATTATTAATAATGAATCACATAGATACATGTCCGACAACAATACAAAGCTAAAATCTTCAAAATAAATTACATAAATTTCAGAAGTGATTATGATATTGTGGCCAGGTACTGTACATTGAATACAATATTGTAACACCCTACGGATTTAACATTCTATTTTATTCATGGATAATACTGAGAATTAATCTTAGCATGCAGGCTTTCACGGCCAATGTCTAGTTGAAACAGAGCTTCCGAGCTAAGATGCCGTGGTCTACTGCAGTTGCTACAGGTATCCCGAGCAGAAGACTTCGACCGAGGATACCTAACCAATGAAGATGTCTGCCGTAGAAGTAGACGAAACGTCTGGTAACATCAGCACCAGTAGACCACGGCATCTTAGCCCGGAAGCTCTGTTTCAAATACTGAGAATTGTAAAAGCTGTTCCAAACATATGTTATTGATAGTCATATTTTGAATTATATTGCTACTATTATTTTTAAGGTCATAAATGCATACACATATCCTACTATTTTATAACATAGAAATCTGCTCCCCCTCAATTTCATCATAATTACAAATAAATAATTTAATAAAAATTTCAATAAAATAATTAAATATTAATAAGTCAAAATCTAAAAAAAAATTAACAAACTTAAAATTATAGTTATTATAAAACCAACACTAATCAAAAACTTAAATATACGTGAATATTTATAACCAGAAGAAAATGAGTTATTATTATTATTAATATTATTATTATTATTATTATTATTATTATTATTATTATTATTATTATTTTATATATACATATATCCATGTATTGTGGGCCCCTATCACCACGGCATGGCGAGTCCTCAGATTGCGGATCGAGGAGACGGCCTCCAGATATGGAGGGTAGCTGCGAATATATTGAATAAGCAGTCGCGGACAGCCGATGAGGGGTGGTCCTCCAGCTTGGGGTTGGGCGAAGGACTAACAACCCATCACCGTAAAAAAATAGCTTGTTACGAATCCTTCAAATAAGCCTCGGAATGAAACACAGAATAAATATGGGAAATGCCTGTTATTATTCGGTTGAGAAGCTCTTATCATCCAGTCTGCTGTCAAAAAATCTTAAAGTTAGAATTTACAAAACAGGTATATTACCGGTTGTTCTTTATGGTTGTGAAACTTGGACTCTCACTTTGAGACAGGAACATAGGTTAAGGGTACTTGAGAATAAGGTGCTTAGGAAAATATTTGGGGCTAAGAAGGATGAAGTTACAGGAGAATGGAGAACGTTACACAACACAGAACTGCACGCATTGTATTCTTCACCTGACATAATTAGGAACATTAAATTCGGACGTTTGAGATGGGCAGGGCATGTAGCACGTATGGGAGAATCCAGAAATGCATATAGAGTGTTAGTTGGGAGGCTGGAGGGAAAAAGACCTTTAGGGAGGCCGAGACGTAGATGGGAAGATAATATTTAAATGGCTTTCAGGGAGGTGGGATATGATGATAGAGAATGGATTAATCTTGCTCAGGATAGGGAACGATGGCGGGCTTATGTGAGGGCGGCAATGAACCTGCTGGTTCCTTAAAAGCCATTTGTAAGTAAGAATTACTATTATTATTATTATTATTATTATTATTATTATTATTATCATTGCCATTATCATTATTATTTTTATTACCGTTTCGTTATATGCTGTATTTATCTCATAAGACATAAACATTTTTAGGGTCTGCGAAAAGAGCTAAATAGTAACATGACTATGAAAATGCCTCATTTGTATGTTTTTGCTATTACATTAGTAGGCCTAATTGTTATGAATTTTAACTGAGTAAAGTGCAATTTTTTCAAGATTTTACTTTCAGTTTTGTTAACCTCAATGTTATGGGACTTTGTACATAACAACCTTTCTTCCCACGACAATCTGAACACACGCTCTCGCCATGAAACAATACTGACAATACCATCCCATCGCACCTCCTCATACTCATCCTCTTTCACAATAGCCCTGCCAAGACTCTGGAATTCGTTACCTGCTAGCATCAGGGACTGTCGAAATAAAATTGAATTCAAACGCAAACTTACTAGGCACTTGGTCAGTAATTGAGATATGGTTTCTTGTAAATAGTTCTCTTAATCTATCACAAAATATCTCAATATATGGTAATTTCATCACTATAGAATTTCGTTATTCTAGGTTTAATTTGTAATACAGTAAATACAAAAATATTCTTTGTTCTTAACTTCTGTGATAAATTGTCTAGTTTTCATTAATCAGGTAATCTTGTCGTAATTTAATTTTCATTGTAATTGTAATTGTAAATTTAATATTAATTGTAATTTTATTCTTCATATTATAGTTGTAATCCCCTGGTAGAGGGGCAGAGAAGGCCTGATGGCATTATCTCTACCAGGTTAAATAAATAAATATTAATACCAATAACTAACTAACTAACTTACTGGCTTTTAAGGAACCCGGAGGTTCATTGCCGCTCTCACATAAGCCCGCCATTGGTCCCTATCCTGAGCAAGATTAATCCATTCTCTATCATCATATTCCACCTCCCTCAAATCCATTTTAATATTATCTTCCCATCTACGTCTCGGCCTCCCTAAAGGTATTTTTCCCTCCGGCCTCCCAACTAACACTCGATATGCATTTCTGGATTCGCCCATACGTACTACATGCCCTGCCCATCTTAAACGTCTGGATTTAATGTTCCTAATTACGTCAGGTGAAGAATACAATGCGTGCAGTTCTGTGTTGTGTAACTTTCTCCATTCTCCTGTAACGTCACCCCTCTTAGCCCCAAATATTTTCCTAAGCACCTTATTCTCAAACACCCTTAACCTGTGTTTCTCTCTCAAAGTGAGAGTCCAAGTTTCACAACCATAAAGAACAACCAGTAATATAACTGTTTTATAAATTCTAACTTTCAGATTTTTTGACAGCAGACTAGATAATAAAAGCTTTTCAACCGAATAGTACCAGGCATTTCCCATATTTATTCTGTGTTTAATTTCCTCCCGAGTATCATTTATATTTGTTACTGTTGCTCCAAGGTATTTGAACTTCTCCACCTCTTCAAAAGATAAATTTCCAATTCTTATATTTCCATTTCGTGCAATATTCTGGTCACGAGACATAATCATATACTTTGTCTTTTCGGGATTTACTTTCAAACCTATCTCTTTACTTGCTTCCAGTAAAATTCCCGTGTTTTCCCTAATCGTTTGTGGATTTTCTCCTAACATATTCACGTCATCCGCATAGCCAAGCAGCTGGTGTAACCCGTTCAATTCCAAACCCTCTCTATTATCCTGGACTTTCCTAATGGCATATTCTAGAGCAAAGTTAAAAAGTAAAGGTGATAGTGCATCTCCTTGCTTTAGCCCACAGTGAATTGGAAATGCATCTGACAGAATCTGACCTATACGAACTCTGCTGTACGTTTCACTGAGACACATTTTAATTAATCGAACTAGTTTCTTCGGAATAAAATACTAGTACTAATACTAACAACAATACATCCATATCTAAGTTATTAATTTATTTATTTGTACGACTAACATTAAGACTAATAGGAAATAAGTGTAAATGGAAAACAGTAACAAAGGAACAAGCACACCTTGATAAGTTAAACACAAATTATTGAATAATGTGTGTCCATTAATACATAATACATCATTTGGTGTTTTAGTGCAACCTCATCCATTAGTAACAATCACAGAGATCTGTCAGAAGTTTCTCCGATAAACTGTATTGTAGCAAAGGCATCAAACTGGCCTGGCGTGTATAAGGAAACCTCGTAACTTGTCACCCTGCGCTCACACAATAGAACAATAACCTCCCTGGTTGCCGTGTTACAGGAATATCTGCTCTCCGCACACAAAGAGATTCTCAAAATGGTTTACTCTAAGTCTTGGATTTTCGATGCAACATCCGAAATTTCATTGAGAGAAGCTATAGATGAATTGCACGGGATTAGAAAGGATCGCTCACATTGTTCGAAGCTTAGCTGTACTGTTATATGCATACATTGAATTTGTAGGCAATTGTACGTGATGTATGCTAATGCCGAAGAGATCTATTCAAAAGAGTATGAAGCTGTACTTGGGAACAATAAACTGGTCCAGACTGGGATTAGATCGAGGCTCAAATTTTGTACCGTTTCCTTTCCCTTTCACTTAACATCAGACGCAGTTTGCTGGTCAACGGTTTATTTATGGTGATTAGTGCCTCCATTGAATTTAGAGGTCGCTTGTTTGAATAATGGAGCAGTGATATATGGTAATTCTGTTTTTGTCAAGAATGAAATAAAATCACACGCTATGTAGGCGGAAACTACACAAAAAAACAAAAGAATAATGAAGGAAGTAAAGGAAGTTAAAACAAGACAAGGTTCCAAGTAGCCGTTGAATAAAGCTAAAATTACTATCTTTGCTAGCGTCAAAATCAGTAAAAAAAGGCTGACACTTTAGTTTCTTAACCCTCCAGTAGTCGCGCTCTCAAATGCAACGTTAGTGGTCGTGTGGATCATAATTGTGATTCATATTCTAAGTAGTTTTTTAGATACAATTTTATTTTTTATTTTTACATTTTCTTGTTAATTATTAATGACTATTTTGTTTATATGACGTCATTCCATTTTCGACCAATGAAGTGTAATGAAATTTTGAATTCCAACCAATCACAGTCATACATCGCGATAATTTTTGCAACTCGATATATCACAATCAATTTATAGCATGATCGTTCTTTTGTTTGTTCAATATCGCCAACTGTTTCCCCATAAATCGATGAGCATGAATCAGTTAATGTAACGATGAAGTACTAAATAAAATGCAAAATCCTATTTCCGCATCTACATCTTCATCTTATAATTTCATGTCCATTGTACCCTATGACACTCCATTCTGATTTGAATAATGCGTTTTAAAAAAAATTGTTAATTTAATTAATGTCTTAATCAGTTATTTGTAATTAATTATATTATAAAATATTTAAATTAAACTCTGATTTCAGCAGATAATGAAAATATATTTCTGTTATAATGACAAGAGAAAAGTGTAGTAACATTGTTAAACCTGTATTTTGCATTTCTCAATTGGCATCACCGAATAACATCAAATTTCTTTATTGTAATAATCGATATTCATTTATTTCGACTTCACAATGTCTGAATAGGTGAAGTATTCATAAATATACAATTGTTAACATTTTGTGAACAATTTTAGGGTTTGATCGACTGTATCAAAATATTTTCTTAAGACTAGAAAACTGCCAGGCCTATATATTTCTTTCCTACGTCTAACTATTGAACTGTTGAATTATTTTTTTAAGTGGGCCTAACAGTCATAATAGCATCATCCGTGCATTGGTCTAAAACAAGCCGAGCAGAAATTTTTTTCGGTGCTGCCAACGTAAACGATTTACTACCTTATGTGTGCATCTTGTGGGAAATTTTCAAAAGTTTATCTTTTTTTTTTTTCATCGCTGTTATTTATGCTCGCTTTAACATCTCTGGTCATATCGCGAGTTAATCTTTGGTTGAAATCCGAAAGCCTGTGTATTATTGTTGAGACTCGTTCTATTGTTGTGAACTAGATGGCGACTGTATATGTATTACTGATTTGCTATGAATATGATTTCGGTGATGAATGAGGCCGGTGATATTCAGGGATGTTGTGGCCCGAATTTCCTGGCATTTGCCTTACGGTTGAGTAAAAACCCTGAAAAACCTCAACCAGGGAATTCAACCCAACCGGGAATCGAACCCGGGCCCTCTGCGTAAGAGACCAACATGCTGACCCCTACACCACAGAGATGGTCAAGTTTATCATAGTTGATAGGTCTATAGAAATTTAGTGCATTTATTGCTTCCTGGGGAGGAAAAATGTTTTTGTTTGAAATGAAAAATAGGAATCCCAAGACTTTGGAATTTCTTGTTGGCTTTCCATGAATCAGTATTGGAGACGCTGTGTTGTGTACCTTTGTCTACGTGTAAAAGCGATGCTATCCGTTGGAAAAGTAATGACAACAAAATGGAAGTCAGGGCTCTGAAATCTCTTACAGTACTCTGTCTTCGTTGCATGGACTACTTCATAATGAAACTATTAAAATATGAAGCCAGGGCTTGTCTGACACGGTGCCCGATGCAAATGAGAATACCTTCTTCTGTCTAATCACTGCCAATCAATCATCTACAATTACCGCTTTAAGCTTATGTAAATTTGATCACCTCCATATGCATTCACCATCGATATACCATATCCTATCGCTTTGTGGAGCTAGAATAATGAGAATATTTTATCATCTTATATAACTATTAAATTTAACCTTCTCAATTTGTCTATGATAGGGCAAGGAGAGAAAAAAATTGCAGTTGAGAATAGTAATGATATCTTCTATGTTCTAATTGAAGACGGGGAGTTATGGAAATGTTCTCATTACTGGAGTTATTTGCCTGACTTTTATATTCCTGTCTTCACTCCTAACTGGGGAAAGAAAATTCCCTTCTCTGAACATATTTTTCAATGGATATAGGACCGCATCGCCCTGAAAAGCGACATACTGCATGTCCGAAAACTTACATTTATTTCCTTTGCAGCTATCAAAACCTTTTCTCCTATAGAGTGAATTTTCTACAGCGAGTTTATTCTGAATTTCATTTCTAAACATCATCGGAATTTTAATAAAGAAAATAGATAATGTTTAATACATCACAGTACTGTAAATAATATATTAAAGCATTTTTAAGAACTAGTACCAACATGTCTGGCCTTCACTTATAACACTGAATTTAGCTGTAATATGTAGCCTACTGTACCAGTTTGATTCATCATCACTCCTACGAAACGCTACAGTCAGCCGCATCACATATTACAGGTTTACTCATGTTCTATACAGGGTGTAAGGGGTATAATTGTCATTATTCTAACTGATGATTATTCATGTTATTAAGAACAAAAAATGTCTTCACAATTTTTTTTCTAATTGCAATATTTAACAAATTTTTAAAGTTTACAATTTAGACGTTTGGCAATGTTGACATAAAACACCCAGTAAATGCAAAATTTCAATCTCATGAATAGAATACAACTTACTTACAAATGGCTTTTAAGGAACCCGAAGGTTCATTGCCGCCCTCACATAAGCCCGCCAGCGGTCCCTATCCTGTGCAAGATTCATCCAGTCTCTATCATCATATCCCACCTCCCTCAAATCCATTTTAATATTATCCTCCCATCTACGTCTCGGCCTCCCTAAAGGTCTTTTTCCCTCCGGTCTCCCAACTAACCATGAATAGAATATTAACGCAAATTTCCATTTTATTGAACAGTATTGCTCCATTGTTTATTGTACGTCTAAAAATAAACAACATTGGTTTACTCCACGAAATCACGTGAACTTTTTTCCTAATGCAAAATTTTAATGTCTTCCGCTTCCGTAAAGCAGTATCATTTTAAAAAGAAACTTAAATTTTCCAGTTTGTCATATTTTAGAACATGACACTTGACGAAAAGTCATTTCTTACAGATAAACCATTCATAAGTTCAGTTTGTTTTCGTATAAATACGAAATCATTAAATTACTTTTGAAAATTATACATACCGATTTATATCAGATTTTCCACGTGTCCATCGTCGTTGAGGTCCACGATTTTCGAAACGGGGTAAGAGAATCCCAGTTTCTAATAATCGTTGAGAAACTGCTACAAAAGTTCGCCGATTAGATAATCTTTTATGCGGAAAACGTTGACGGTACATCCTTCTTGGCGCAGTTGAATTACGACGACTTTCTCCATAAAGTATCAAATATCATGATATTCCTGAACTGTGAATGATATTGTAAGTTGTTTATCGAATATCTATACCATACTGCCATCCGCTCGGCAGGAGACCTATGGACAGAGAATTTGAACTTAGCTGATCTGTACATCTGTGCAGAGTACGTCAGCTGCATGAATCCTGATGAACGTTGCCACGTCTCTCACGCTAGAACATTAAAAAATTTAAGCATGCGTTGTTATTTAATTTCACGAAAGCGTAATAGAAAATGCAACTATTTATTTAAACTAATATTAACTCTTTGCTCAATATACCTACTGATATAATTGTTTTCGTAATTTTACTAACGATATAAGCAGTATAACGCAAATAAAATAAGGAAAGAAATATTTTTTTCTGGAAAAAACTATGAAGTTTTGACTTTATGTTGTATGGACATTTTTAGACCGTCCCCGACGACTCTGAAAAGGACGGCACTTTTACCCCTTACACCCTGTATAACGAACCTTGCGTAGGAGCAGTAACAGAACATTATTGTTAAAATAGATTACACTGAGTAGCCTACTCCCTGTCCAACACTAGAAGTGGAAAGAATAAACTTTTCCCCTGTGTTTAAAAGATTTCGTTCTCTTAAAAAATGATAATATTCCCAATGTCGATTTATTTAGCTATATGCTGTAATTAACCAAAGACACTAAACCGGATATCAACTAGCATTACCATCCTCAACAACGTCAGGTTTTGCTTACATTTTGCAACGGCAGGCTTGCTTTATGGATAAACGTTATGCAGTGAGTGCCATGGGGGTGCTGTCAGTGAACCAAACTGTGGCTGTTATGCAGATGAATATTGACAGACATGTCTATTAGAGAAGAGTTATGAATAATGTATTTCTTGATCTATTGAACATTTCACCTAATAAATATCATAATTATTAAACCATTAAAATAGCATAATTAAGAATAAATTATTCTTAATTCGTCATTATACCTTATACCGAATTGCTGCATTATGCTACCTAAATAATTAATTTACAATAATCAGTTTCTTCTTGTTTTAATTCATGAAGAAACTATTTATATTCATTTCTACAAGAAAAATAATAGTCTACCCATAATGTTGTAAATCCTAAAATTGTAACCTTATTTCTGAGATATAGGTTGTAATTCTGAAGATACGAATTTTTATTTTGTAAAACGTATTGTGTGTCTTTCACGTGCTAAATTTTATTATTTTGTTAATATGTTTCGGCCTGCTATTGGCCATCTTCAGAACTGGCTGTTACTGTTCTTGGCGCCTTTTGTTTTGTTTCCTGTGGGGGTGTGTTTGTGTAGTGTAATGTGGAGTCAAAGAGTGCGTGTTCTGAAATTGAGTTGTGTGTTGAGAATTTCATTTGGATGTTTTTTGTGTCTGTATATTTCGTATCGTTCTAGTGTGTTTAGTTTCTGGCCTTTTGGTTGGATGTGTAGAATTTCCATGTCTGTGTTGATGTCTCTGTAGGTGTGGTTAGCATTTGTGATGTGTTCTGCATATGTAGAGGTGTTTCGTAATTTTGTTGTGGCTTTGATGTGTTCTTTGTAACGTGTTTGAAATGATCTGCCTGTCTGTCCTATGAAGAAGATGTTGCAGGTGTTACATTTGAGTTTGTATACTCCTGTGTGGTTGTATTTGTTTGTTTGTGTTGTTTGAGTGTTGATATGTTTTTGTAGAGTGTTATTTGTTCTATATGCGATGTTGTAATTTAATTTCTTGAATGAGGTTGCAATCTTGTGTGTTTTCTTGTTTTCGTATGTTAGTGTGATGTATTTTTTGTGTTCTTGTGTTTATGTTCTTTTCTTCTTTTTTATATAATTCTGTTTTTTCTTTCGTATTATGTTGTCTATTATGTTGGTGTTGTACTATCCGTTTTCTTGTGCTATGTATTTGATTGTGTTTAGCTCTTCTTTGTAATCATGTTGGTTCGTTGGTATGTTGAGTAGTCTGTGTACCATTGTTCGGATTGCAGCTTGTTTGTGTTGTGTATGTGTGTTTTTATTGTGGGTGTTCTATATACTTTGAATGTGTGTTTGTTGTCGACTTTTGTTATTGTGATGTCTAGAAAGTCTGTTGAATTGTTGTTTTCAATTTCTAATTTGTAGTGTAGCTTTGGGTGTATTTTGTTTATGTGTTGATGTAGGTTTTGGATCGGTCTTTTGTTTTGAATCGTACGTGTATACATACTTATTCATTTATTTTAAGTTATTCGTTAAAAGAAATAGAACGATTTTACATGTTATTTTAGTAATAATTGGTGTATTTTAGTAGAAGATATAATAAATAATTTTCTATTGTTTTGTAATAATACATTAATCACAATTAGATATGTAGAGTAAACATTGGTAATTTCGTGATAATTTCATGAAAATTAATTTAAAATGCAAACTTGTAAATATATCCTTATTCCGATTTTTTCATCTAAAAGACGATAACTTGCTGTACAAATCTGGAAACTTAAAAGATTGGACACGTTCTTGAACAAGTGTCAAAAAACACTTTTACAACTTAAGCGAAAAGGTTGGTTTTTTCGTGATAACCTTGGTAATTTCGTGATATTACATTGATAATTTCGTGAGAGGTAGAGGAATTGTGGAAAAATTCATTAAAGTCAAATGAAATTCTCATTTATTCTTACAAGACTTCAAACATAGTAATTCCGTCTAATATTCATAGCAAGAAAACATATAAATAGATATGAACACATAATAAGAAAGAAATCAAAGTAAAAACTGAAATTGAAAAGAGATCTTCTTTGCCCTGAAAGGGTGAACACTTTTATTACGGACTTTACTATAGCCTACTTTACTAGGGTAACTCCAAAAGTAATGCATAAGATTTGTTTAAAAATTATATTTTTATCCTACAGCTTTGCTATTTTCACATAATGTAGATACATTCTTTAGGAACAAAATGTCACTTTTCCACATAATCCCCGTCCCTTTCAACTGCCTTACGTAACCTAGGAACGAGGGCCTGTAGATCAGCACGGTAAAAGTCTGGACCAACACGTCTGAGCCACTCTTGAGCAGCGTGCACAAGGGAGTCATCTTCTAACCTCGTTCCGCGAAGGGATTCTTCAGTTTACCAAAGAGATTGTAATCGCACGGTGCCAGTTCAGGACTGTAAGGCGGATGTTTCAGTGTTGTCTAGCCGAATTTTCTGATCTGGTCTGTGGTCTTGTGACTGACATATGGCTGTGAGTTGTCGTGCAATCGCAGAACATCCTGCTTCTCCCGATGTCGTCGAACACGACTCAGTCGAGCTTGAAGTTTCTTGAGAGTTGCAACATACCCGTCAGAATTAATGGTGGTTCCGTGTGGCATGATGTCCACAAGCAAGAGTCCTTCTGAATCGAAAAACACAGTAGCCATAACTTTTCCTGCCGAAGATGCACTTTTGAATTTCTACTTCTTTGGTGAATTTCCATGATGCCATTCCATTGTCTGCCTCTGTCTCCGGTCCAAAATGGTGGAGCCATGTTTCATCTTCTGTCACAATTCTTGCAAGTAAGTCATCTAGCACTTATCATTGGCACTTAGCATGATAACAATCAAACAGAAGCTACACTGAACCCATTGTGTCCCCCTTTTCTTTTTTTATCACATCATATCTTTAGATTTCTAAAATTCGTATTTTAATGCAATTTTTAAAATAGTATAAAATGTAACGCTTGATACTCAACAAAATTTCGCCTCAAACAGCTAAGATTTCTATCAGTAAATCTAAGTCTATATGGCGACTACAGCAGTATCTAAAATTCCGAAAACATTTCCTAAAATTTCTTTAAGATATAGTAAATCATTGTACCAAATATCATATGTTTACCTTTAGTAATAAGCCTGTAATGTAATTACAAACATCCACAAAATTTGTACGCCTGAGAAATCGACGCTAACTTGCTCTCTCCAAACATAAAAGCTCACTGAAGCAGCTACAATATTCATACAAAGCGTAGCTGTATGTTTCTGGAAACCGGACAACATATGCAATCCCTTGGCGGAAATTTGGATCTCGTAATATCATTGGTTAGTTCAAGAAAGAGCAAAGAAAAAGTATCACAAAATAACCACTGCCACGAAATTACCAATGTTTACCCTACTACGCTCGGGTATATTGACATTTTCATATTCACTGCGAACTGAAATTTTCCTTTTTCATTTTAATTTTGTTTATATTTTATATTTAATTATACTTCATTATATACTAATTAATATTCAGCCTTGATTTATTTCTGCTTGCTTCCGCTGCGCCATGTTGGTCAAATCCTCAATCAACTTCAACATCTGACTCGGTAGACGTACCCAGTATGCTATGGAACACGTGTCAATCTGGACCTGTCTCTTGTCGATCTCCTGTATGTGTATGTCACAATCTTAGCTGGAGGTAAAATCTGCCACAGTTCGTAACTGCAGGAGGACTGTTGGGGTATCGTGTGGTCACCGTAAGCGGGCAGAATAGAATTCCAAGAAGATAATATATCCATGTTCCACCGATCAATAAAGCCTTACTGTACACTGATACGATGTTGAATTACAATTATCAGATCAGGGCACATTTCAGTGTAGCACGTATTTCGTTTTTTTTTCACTTCATTTCATTTATTCCATAGATCTTACACGATCAATGATGCTTTAAGATGTGGAACAAGTCAAAATTTTACAATATTACAATTACAATTTTTACAAATTTTTACAATTTTGCAATATTTTAAAATTTTTATAATTTTACAATATTTTACAATTTTTATAATCTTACAATTTTGCAATTTTCTGCAATATTTTACAATATTTTGGCGAGATGTAGTGGGATGAGGTGAGATCCGAGGATTCGCCAAAAGATTACCCGGCATTTGCCTTTTGGTTGGGGAAAACCTCGGAAAAAAAAACAATATTTATTTTGCAAGTCAAGATTTCAGGTATAACTCCCTGTAAAGTTGATTTGAATAATTTCGAGGGAAAAATTGTTCCGGAGCCGGGTATCGAACCCGGGACCTTTGGTTTAACGTACCAACGCTCTACCACTGAGCTACTCGGGAACTCTAACCGACACCGATCCAATTTTTCCCTCTATATCCACAGACCTAAATGGCTATTTTCTTAAAAAAAAAACACACAAAATCTAATTTGAGCATTTTTTAAATTTTGGGTACAAGAACGTCGCACGGAAAATCTGACATGTGAAAGATGGCGCAGTCTAAAAAAGTTTGAGAACTCCTGTTTTAGCGGATTCTTATATCAGAATAAAAGAACATAAAGCCCTAAGATATCAACAACATAAGGATGAGGGACGCATTTTGGATGACTTAAGAACATGTGGTCACAATTTTACTTTATAATTTGAAGAGTCCACTGCAAGAATGATGGATGTCACTTTCTTGTCGAAAATGAACCAAGACTGTCAATGCATAGCTTAAGACATATAGAATGTACATAGAGAGTTATATGGCATTAACAATGATAGTCATTGTCCAGTAATGATCGGAAAATCACAGTTAAGCTTTGAGCGCTAAGCATTTCAAACTTTCAATTGCTTCTCCTGCAAAATGTATTCCAAATGACATTCATCATTCTTGCAGTGGACTCTTCATTTGTTATATTCATTTTTTTTAAATCCAGTACATTATACAAAGTATGTCAAATTAATATTATACCAAATTAATAGGATGCAAACGATAAGGTTGCCAAATTCAATGACTAGACAAAATGTGACGCAAGTAAAAATATTGTATGCAAAAAAAAAATATGTATATTAATAATGTATTAATGTTTTGTGTGTCAATTTTGAATATGACAGATCTCTTGTAGGTGAAAAGTAGTACGTTAATCAGCCCGGTACAAGCACTACCACTAGCAACTAATGACCTTTTTCCAAGGGGCTAGACGGAGAAAGCTCAAAATAAAGAAAAGAAACGGAGAAAGGGAAGTGTATTTACGATGGCGAAATGGGTCCGAAGTCCAACGCCGAAAATTACACCGCAGTTCTGCTTGTTGTTTGAAGTTGGACGGATGGATGGATGGATGGATGGATGGACGGACAGACGGATGGATGGATGGACGGACGGACGGACGAAGGGATAGATGGATGGATGGATGGATGGATGGACGGATGGACGGACGGATGGATGGATGGACGGATAGATGGATGGATGGACGGACGGACGGAGGGATGGATGGACGGACGGATGGATGGATGGAAGGATGGATAGACGGGTGGACGGATGGATGGACGGACGGATGGATGGATGGATGGATGGACGGATGGATGGACGGACGGATGGATGGATGGATGGACGGATGGATGGGCGGATGGATGGCTGGATGAATAGATGGATGGATGGATGCATTTATTCGTTCCATAAAATTCCTACATTTGCTTTATAGCATAGAATAAAGAACATGTCCAATTCTTACATTTAAATATAAATGCAATACATATAAAATGCAAATATGAAATATGTACAGAATTAATACCTTAATAACAATAGTATTTTATGCAATGTAATATGTTTACCATTTAATAGTATTAAAATATTTACACAGTACTGTGAAATGTCAAGAATTCATCTACAGAATAAAAAGTGTGAGATATTAAGTAATTTTTTTGTTTTACCTTAAATAATGCAGGGTTTTGGCTATGATTCTTAATGTCTTCAGGAAGACTATTGAAAAATTCAGAAACAGTCTCAAGCAAGTAACGTGTCCCATTCAGGATTTGAACCCGGGCCCATTCGTATCACAGTCAGATATGCTAACCGTTATTCCACAACGGTGGACAAGGATAATATTACAGATTGTCGTAATTTACACTCTTTTCTGTTAACTTTATAAATTTAACGCAATAGCCACCACTGTTATGAATGCGGATTATAAACCCCTTATTTAAAGTCCATAGGAAGCGCCGTTCAAACTGCTGGTCGATCAAGCGTATCGCTCAGTTAACTGTGTGGTTTTTATTGTTACATTGTCACTCAGCGTGATTGCTTGTTAAATTATCGAATGGTTTTTACTGACAATTCTCGAACACATGAATCAATTTTAACTGATGAATGCGATGCACAGAGCTTTTAAACAGTCTTTCGTAGTTGTAAGCATTAAATTATTTCTTCGAGTGAGAATTACGTGTTGATTTGCAGTGTATAGAATATCAACCGTATGGTAATTCGCTCATAAAAGAAACATTTTTTTTTATTCTTAGGTAAATAGCTATTTTAGAATTAGGTTATATATTGAAGTGCAAATAGTTTTGCTAAAACCGCAGCTAATAAATACTAAAACAGTTCTCCACTGTGATTCAAGTAAGATATTTTCGAAATACAATAACAATGAAACACGCTCGCTTTCGTAACTGGTGTTGGTAGGCCTTAAAGACGCGTGTGTGTGTGTCCTTTGCTACGTTGGTATGATTGTGGGGCATTCCGACTGTATACTGATCATAATCTCCGCTACTTGAGCCACAAAACCGAATCGTTCGAGGAAAATTAAAGAAGGACTATAGAAAAAATAAAATTTTCTACATTTTTAAGATATAACGTTTATTTTTTATACACATAGGTATCTTAGCAACTTAATACAGTTACAAAAATTTGACTTTCATCACATACCAGTTTCTACTGTTATTCCATTTTTATAAATAGGTGACAAGTTTTCAGAATTCTACTTCTCGAACAAATTTTATTCAATTAATCTGAATATTTTTACAGCTCCACTGCCATATTAGGCGCAGAATTGTGTATTTAATTAAGAGAAATCCAAGATCAGAAAGAAAATAATTATTTCTGATATAACTCCAACAATAAAAAAATTATTTTGTGAATGTCATTTTTTTTTAAGGTTTAAGATTTAGAAAATATCCTGCATAAAATTGTTAAGCATTGTATAGTGAATATATTTAGACCTATATAGCCTATTAAAAACGATATATAGGGGAGAGTCGGGTAGTATCGGACATCAGGTAATATCGGACAGTGAGTTTCTTTCATCTACCACACGATGATAGTACCTGACTGACATGGTTACGTTTCTGTGATGTCGCATAGAGAAACGTAACCATGTTATTCGGGTACTACCATATGGTGGTAGATGAAAGAAACGCACTGTCCGATACTACCCAACTCTCCCCTACTGCCAAAAAATACTTCTTCTTCTTCTTCTTCTTTGGCACTACGGCCCTTGTAGTCTAGCCTTGGCCTCTCTTAGGATCTTGGTCCATTCCTGTCCAACCAGAGCCTTCTGCCTCCATCTTCTCACGCCTAGAGTCCTTAAATCTTCCTCCACTCCATCCAACCATCTTAGTTTCTGTCTGCCAATATTGCGCCTGCCTTCTGGTTTTGTGTTTAGAATCTTTTTTGGTATTCTCTGATCATTCATCCTGATTACATGTCCTAACCATTCCAACCTACGGGGTTTGATTTCAGCAACAATATCTGGAGATTTATATTGAGTTTTCAGTTCTGTAATATATCTAATTCTCCAGTGCCCATTCTCATATTTAGGACCATAGATTTTCCTTAGAATTTTCCTTTCTCATGTCATCAGTTGTTGTTCCATTTTCTTCGACAGAGTCCAAGTTTCACTGCCATAAAGCACAATTGGTCTTACGACTGTTTTATATAATGTAAGTTTTGCTTTTTTACTTATGCATCTTGCTCTCAAACTTTTGTTAAGGGCTCTCAGGCATCTATTTCCCAGCAATTTTTTGCCTCATATCCGCATCTGCAGTGTTTTCTTGGGTAATTAGAACTCCTAGATAGCCAAAAAATACTGATAGAGTATAAATTACTGAACAAAAAAGTATAAATTCAGCTTCTTAGCTATAGAATTGTAGAAACCTTAGTGATTTGGATGGAGACAAACACTCAAAATATTATAGGAGAGAAAAATGGCTTAAAATTAACACCTCTAGAGCGCGGACATTTAATTATTTTTCGAATGGGATTAACATGGATGGATAGATGGTTAGATAGATAAATAGGCAGGGAAGGCATGTAGGCAAGTAGGCGGACAGATAGATTTATTCATTCCATAATATTCTTACATTTCCTTTATAGCATAAAGAATATGTCCAATTCTTACGTTTAACATATAAAAATGCAAATATGAAATATGTACAGAATTAATATCATGGATTAAAGTTCTCGTTAACACTTTGTTAAAAACATAAAATTTACTCTGTCACACGTTAAAAGTGTTAAAATTGTTAAAAAGGTATTTACCTTCGACAGACGGCCCGTTTCGACGCTATTTGTCGTCGTCTTCAGTGTCTCCTGAACCACTGCTGATTTTGGCTCTGCGATGTGCAGTTGTCGATGGTAGGGGTGGGGGTGTGTTGCTCCTATGGTGGGGGTTGGCTGTCTGTATGCCATGACGTACCATGACGTCAAACAATGTGTGCGTATTGAACTGTAGTTGCGTATTATGTATTGTGGGTGTGCTGTTGTATTCTTATATATTTCGTATTGTTCTAGGATTAACTGTGAACTTTTTGGTGTGATGTGTAAAATTTCCATATCTGTTTCTATATTATTGTAGTCATGATTATTGTCGATAATGTGATCTGCGTAATTTGATGTGATGTAAGACTTGGTTATAGCTTTAATATGTTCGTTGTATCTTGTATGAAAGGATCTTCCTGTCTGTCCTATGTAGTTTACAAATTAAAATGCAATAGTTGCCCACATTTTTACATAGGACAGACAGGAAGATCCTTTCATACAAGATACAACGAACATATTAAAGCTATAACCAAACCTTACATCACATCAAATTACGCAGATCACATTATCGACAATAATCATGACTACAATAATATAGAAACAGATATGGAAATTTTACACATCACACCAAAAAGTTCACAGTTAAACACCTAGAACAGTACGAAATATATAAGAATACAATAGCATACCCACATTACATACTTAATACGCAACTACAGTTCAATACGCACACATTGTTTGACGTCATGGTACGTCATGGCATACAGACAGCCAACCCCCACCATAGGAGCAACACACCCCCACCCCTACCATCGACAACTGCACATCGCAGAACCAAAATCAGCAGTGGTTCAAGAGACACTGAAGACGACGACAAATAGCGTCGAAACGGGCCGTCTGTCGAAGGTAAATACCTTTTTAACAATTTTAACACTTTTAACGTGTGACAGAGTAGAATTAATATCTTAATGACAAATATCTGGCCCAAAAGTTGGTCGTGCCTTAAAACATTTTGGGAACTACTGCCTTATTCAATTGTATAAACTTATATAAACAAAATTCTGTGCAATTGAAGAGGATCAGAGACTATGCAGAGTATTGCAGACAGTGGACTTACATGACACTCATAATCAATGTTATTATAGATGATGATGATGATGATGATGAATTTTTGTTGGGATGTCAGAGGCAAATCGGAGTACCGGAGAAAACTCTTGTTTTGCCTGGATCACGGGCTCGCCCAACATAAATTATACATTGAGGATGGATCAACCGCGATTTGAACTCAGGGTCTCTGGCTTTTAAGTCCAGCGCACTAGCACTCAGCCACCGAGGTGGTTGTGTAAGCGATATAAGATCAATATTGATTTAAATCTAATATCCTGAAAAGCTGAAGTAGGAATACTCGGTCACAATATGACAACACGCTAGAAATACCACTGCACACATCATCTCTTTATTCTTCATCTTTCACTGTTGCTACTTCTCGTCACTGGAATTCTCTGCCGCCTGAAGTCAAGGGCTGGCGAACTTTCATTTCCTTTAAATGTAAATTAGAAAAATATCTTTTGATGAGTTGCCAGACCTAACGCGTTGCAGATATTTAATGGAATGTGTTCCACTTTATTTATTTTTATTTTTTTATTTTCTTATTTTTATTTTCTAAATCGTGTTAATTTATCACTTATCGCCAATATGTATCCCACTGTGTTGTTTTTTATTATTAATCAATTTTTTGTGTACATTTTATTCAATTGTCGGCTTCTGGTTTAATTATGTAAATCCTACTTAATTGTAATCTAGAACTAATATGTATACTAATGTGTTTATTTTTATTTTTGCTATATACATTTTTTTTTATTGAATTATCGGCTTCTGTTTTTATGTGATTCGTATTTGATTCTAACAACATTAATAGGTATTCCACTATGTTTATTTTTATTTTATGAGGTAAATTTTATGTAACTACCCCTTTTGATCTCATTATGTACCTAAATTGTATCAGTATGTAATTACTTAATTCCGATCCAGTTTTATGTTCAACTGTGTAAGCAAGTTTTAATCCTGGTTGAGTGTAAGAGAAGGCCTTACGGCCTTAACACTGCCAGGTTAAATAAAGCCATTATTATTATTATTATTATTATTATTATTATTATTATTATTATTATTATTATTAGGAAGAGTGACAAGTAGAAGAACATAGTAACTCCCTGTTGGTCCAATGAGAATGCATCTAACGAAACTGTAACATAATAGAAGCAAGTCCGTGACAGCAGAAAGCCCGCTCTGACGCGCTATTGATTAGAAAGACTTGAACAAAATAATTAACATGGCGGCCACATTGTGAACGCACAAAGACAGCGAGATTATGATTTCAGATTGCAGATTAACAGGAAGCAATAAATTCATGTCAAAATTAAAGTCTTTTACACATAAATATCTATCTACTACTTTGCTACATTATAAAAAATGTCTGATAGTCGCTAGGAGTTTTATCCTCCTCCCCCCAAAGGACTTATCTTCGTTGTTGTTTTTTTAGGGACAAACTTCATTTACAATTTAAATAAAAACAGTTTGCATTTTGTAATGATTCGTGGAGCCTGGCTTTGCGCATTTTGCCCATGACGTCACTCCTGTTCATTTACGTGAAATTTATAGGCTAAGTTTTATTTATGGGTATTTTTATCGGAAGCCCCATCGCGGGCTTGCCATAACTCGGCTGGTGTATACAGTGTTTAATATTCGTAGAGACAAATCCGAGCCTAGCGTGGCCGCTCGCTGGCAGACTCCGCCCAGCGGGGCTGTTGCTGCCCTGTTCATCTTCATTTCATGCTGCGCAATCGGTCGCTTTCTTCCGTGATCCTCCAAAGCATCGCCTTCTTTGCACATTTCATTAGTTGCGTGGCTCAGTGTTCGGTACTATTGTAGACTAGGCCCGGGCGTAAATAGCTCAATTGAGGTACTGCAGACTACCCCCTCCCCACTCCATATTATCCGAGAGAGACTGTTATGTACCGGACCGATACGAGTAGACTTAAATGGAAGCAATGGTGACGGATTATACAGGGTGGACATAAAATCCTGTTACTCTATAGCCAGACGTGGGCATCAGTAGTAGAGCCCGGACGAGAAGTTATGGCACCAGCGCACAGTGGTCTAAAATCCATATTTTAATAATAATAATAATAATAATAATAATAATAATAATAATAATAATAAACGCCTGTCCAGAAGGCTATTAAGGTAGCAGCCCTACCACTGGACTACTGTGCGACAGGCTTGTAACCTATCCACAGGAACTCCATATTACGCGTGCGTTCGCTTCATTTGTAATGTTCGATACTATGATCATATCTCACCTTCTTTCAAGAAGTTATCATGGCTTAGGTTACATGAGAGGAGAAATCTGCACTCACTTTCTCTCTTATATCGAATTATGCACTCTTCATCCCCCTATTATTTATTCGCTCGATTTCATACTCTCTCTCGCTATCATAATATTAATACTCGATCACAACGCGATAACACGCTAGAAATTCCACTTCACACATCATCTCTGTATTCCTCATCTTTCACTGTTGCTACCTCTCGTCACTGGAACTCTCTGCCGCCTGAAGTCAAGGGCTGCCGAACATTGAATTCTTTCAAATCCAAGTTAGAAAATTATCTTATGACGAGTTGCCAAACTAACTTACTATTATGACAAGTGTTGTATTGCATGTTTCCACGTATTCACATTTTTTTATGTTCTAATGATATTCAACTTATTTTATATTTTTGTTTTCATATTTTCCGATAATGTTATATCTCTAATGTGATAAGTAGAGGTATATATAATCTTAATTTTCCTTATTGTGTGTACTTAGAAATATTGTATTCACTGTATACTTTGTACTGCACTATTTTATTACTACTATTAGTATTATTATTATTATTATTATTATTATTATTATTATTATCATTATTACTATTCTTATTCTTCTTCTTTATTATTATTATTATTATTATTATTATTATTATGAATAATTGTCTTTTTTTGTATGCTTCATTTATTTTGACCTGCTGTTCACATATTATTATGCTTTTTCTTTCTTTCTGTATGTATGTATGTATGTATTTATTCACACTGCAATGGGTATAAACCCGGTGGCAGTGGTAACTAATTACACTCAATAATGACAATAATAAACTTATTAATTAAAAATACAATTAATGATAATACTAATAATTAATACTAATAATAATAATAATAACAATAATAATAACAACAACAGGGAATATACTAAATTAAATGAAACGATCACTTAAAATAACATTTGAAATATTCTAATTTGTATCTTAAAACTAAGATCGAACTAAAACCCACGAGTATATGTTCATATCTGCACAAGTACCTTTCAACATTACACTCATTTCGCCGTCAACTCACTCATTGCACTGGAACTACGACACATTTCACTGATTCTATCCTGATTTCACTAACACTTCAAAACATTTCACTGTTCAAATACTTTGCACTGCCACTATAACCTATACAGCTTCACTGACAGGAACACGTTTCACTTACACAGCACACTTCACTGACACGACATACTTCTTCACTGATACAACACACTTCACTGACACAACATAATTCTTCACTGATACAACACTTCAATAACAACATATCATTTACACCCTTTAAGTACTGTGTATAATTACCGTCTATTAGTAAGGTCCTTAAGCCTATTTTTAAATACATTTTTGGTTGTTGGTAAAGCCTTTAGTAAGTCTGCAGGTAAAGCATTCCAGTCCCTGATAGTACGATTGAGAAAAGAAAACTTTCCAGTGTCCGTCCTCTGCCTTCTTTCCCTCAATTTATATGAGTGGTCGTTCCTTGAAGAGTAATTTGGCGGCTGCAACCTATTTTTTATTTCTTTCCAGGCAGGCTCACCTCTGTATGTTTTGAACAGTGCGCATAATCGAATTCGCGTTCTCCTGTCCGTGAGTGTGTCCCATTTTAATGGTGAATTTTTCCAACAACACTTAAGAGCCCGTTTTTGAATCTTTTCCAGTGTCTTAATATGTTCTAATCTGTAAGGATCCCAACATGCAGCACCATATTCCATTACTGGACGTACTAGTGATTTATATGCAATCTCTTTGGATTTATCAGAACCTTTTCTTAGTACCCTCATCACAAAGTGTAACGCTCTCCATGCTTTTCCCGCTGTGTCTGTAACGTGTTCCCCCAGCCGAGATCGCTGCTAAATGTTATTCCGAGGTATTTACATTTGTTAACTTCCGGAATGGTTTCACCCCTAACGTATACGATGCGACTATTTTATTTCTTTTCCTTGTAAAGCTGATGGCTTTGCTCTTTAGAGAATTTATTTTCATTTTGTTGGCTATTGCCCAATCATTTATTCTATTGAGGTCATTCTGGAGAAGAGTAGTATCTTCATGACTTTTTATTTCCCTGTATAACATACAATCATCCGCGAATAAGCGAACCCTAGACAAGATATTAACTGGCAGATCATTTACAAAAGCCAAGAATAGAAGAGGCCCTAAGACACTCCCCTGCGGGACTATGTCTGATTTCTTCTTATTTGTTGTTTATTTTTTATTATTATTATTATTATCTTATTCAGTTTTGTGTGTAAAATTGTAGTGTAATTTGTAAATTTGTAGTGTTTTTGTAACGCAGTCTTTACTCCTGGTTGAGTGTTAGAGAAGGCCGTATGGCCTTAACTCTGCCAGGTTAAATAAATCATTATTATTATTATTATTATTATTATTATTATTATTATTACATTCAAGTCTCATAATATTAACAGCCGGACTGCAGAATCTGTTGAAGACTATGGCGTGAATAGAATCACTGGCGTCATTAACGTCGTCTTCAAATCCTCCCGTGTTCAGAAACATACAAGGCTAAAGGTATATAAAACACTAGCTCGACCGGTCCTCACTTACGGTAGCGAGGCATGGACAATCAGAAAATCTGATGAGCAAAGGCTGACGACAGCTGAAATGAGATTCATGAGACGAACAGCGGGATGCTCTTTGCTGGAACACCGTAAAAATGTGGACATATTGCAGGAACTAAAAATGGATCCTATAGTTAATTTTGTTCAACAATATCGACTTCAGTGGAAAAAACATGTCGAAAGGATGGATCGCACTAGATGGCCTAAACAGATTCTTACTTATGTACCAAGAGGAAAGAGGAAATTGGGAAGACCACGCAAGCGCTGGCATGAGACCGTAACAGATCCTGTAGGGTCTAATACGTGAGGGATATGATGATGATGATAATAATGATTTATTTTACCTGGCAGAGTTAAGGCCATACGGCCTTCTCTTACACTCAACCAGGAGTAAAAACTGCGTTACAAAAACACTACAAATTTACAAAGTACACTACAATTTTACACACAAAACTGAACATGATAATAATAAAAATAAAATGTAAACAATGAGTAAGAAGAAATCAGACATGGTATATAACATAGAGAAAGAAAGAAAAAAGCATAACAAAATGTGAACAGCAGGTCAAAAATACATGAGGCATACAAAGTATTAAAAAATAAGACAATTATTGATAATAATAATAATAATAATAATAATAATAAGAATAGTAATAATAATAATGATAACAATAATAATAATAACAGGCCTAATAGTAATAATAATGCTAATAGTAATAAAATAGTGCAGTACAAAGCATACAATGAATACAATATTTTTAAGTACACACAGTAAGGAAAATTATGATTATATACAGCTCAACTTATAACATTAGAGATATACCGTTATCGGAAAATATGAAAACAAAAATATAAAATAAGTTAAATATCACTAGAACGTTAAAAAAAATGTGAATACGTGGAAACATGCAATACAACACTTGTCATAATAGTAAGTTAGTTTGGCAACTCGTCATAAGATAATTTTCTAACTTGGATATTTAGGAGGACAAATGCAGAAAAATGACATGTAAAAAAATGAAATTAATCCCTTAAATTATTTTTCCTATATAACTGAGTAAAACTCAATTGATAATCTTAATCAGCGGAGATGGCTGCATAGCGAGATAAGAAGCCGGTAACATGCCACATTTCGCCACCCAGCATTCTTACTCAGCAAGCGCCGCGAGTCTGCCGTTTTCCTTGTGCTGTAACTCTGTTGTAAGTGGTCGATTCCATTCATATTTGGTATCAACATGTCAAGTAGTTCTTTGGGTATGTAACACTGTTTGTTTTTGTTACATTGAATGTTATTATAGTATGTAAAATTAGCATGAATGGACACGGGACAAAATATAAATATAACCATTGAGTGCAGACTTTGCTAAGGTAGAGAAAAAAACCCTTTGGTTCGTCCAAAATTATTTTTTTTTCACTTCCTCCACTATTTACCTCTATTTTAAATCTAGTCTTAAGGTGCGCAGATTTGCGGAAGTAATAATTTATGAGCACTATTCTTTCGAGGTGCAGTAGTGCAATTTTTCTCGGTTGCAGTTATTTCAATATCTGTGAACCGAATCTGCTTCCGCAGTATAATTCAGGGAATTCAAGATGACAGCTTGTTAATTATGTACCAAATAAGCTTCCCGAGTGTCCAAAAGGTGCAATAGTACCTAAAATGTAACATTTTTCCCCCCATAAGATTTTGCCTAAATGCATCCCCCTGTAAGGGGCACTTCTGTTCATGCCAACGTAAAAAGGAGTTTGTAGACAAAACAAATGTACTAAGTGTAACTACTGTATAAAATTTCATAAAAATCTGTTAGATAGGACAAAAGTTACTAATTTTGTCTTATTACGCCCCCCTATAAGGGGTGGTTACAGTTAGACCAACGTAATGAGAGCTTGTATACAAAACATGCATGCTATCTGTAACTACTTTGTAAAATTTCATAAAAATTTGTTAAATAGGAGAAAAGTTACTAATTTTGTCTAATTGTGCCCCCTAAAAGGAGTAGTTCTCCTTATACCAACGTAATCAGAACTTGTATACAAAACATATATGTTCCTTGTAACTGTTTTGTATAATTTCGTACAAATCTATCAAATACGAGAAAAGTTACTAATTTTGTTTAATTGCGCCCCCCTATAAGGGGTAGTTCCCCTTACACCAACGTAACGAGAGCTTGTATACAAAACATACATGCTACGTGTAACTACTTTGTAAAATTTCATAAAAATTTGTTAAATAGGAGAAAAGTTACTAATTTTGTCTAATTGCGCCCCCACTATAAGGGGTAGTTCCCCTTATACCAACGTAACGAGAGCTTGCATACAAAACATATATGCTACCTGTAACTGCTTTGTGAAATTTCATAAAAATCTGTTAAATAGGAGAAAAGTTACTAATTTTGTCTAATTGCGCCCCCACTATAAGGGGTGGTTCCCCTTATATCAACATAACGAGAGCTTGTATACAAAAGATATATGCTACCTGTAACTGCTGTGTAAAATTTCATAAAAATCTGTTAAATAGGAGAAAAGTTACTAATTTTGTCTAATTGCGACCCCTGTATGGGGTAGTTCCCCTTATACGAACGTAATCAGAGCTTGTATACAAAACATATATGCTACTTGTAACTGCTTTGTAAAATTTCATAAAAATCTGTTAAATAGGAGAAACGTTACTAATTTTGTCTAATTCCGCCCCCTATAAGGGGCAGTTCCCTTTATACGAGCGTAATCAGAGTTTATATACAAAACATATATGCTACCTGTAACTGCTTTGTGAAATTTCATAAAAATCTGTTAAATAGGAGAAAAGTTACTAATTTTGTCTAATTGCGCCCCCACTATAAGGGGTGGTTCCCCTTATATCAACATAACGAGAGCTTGTATACAAAAGATATATGCTACCTGTAACTGCTGTGTAAAATTTCATAAAAATCTGTTAAATAGGAGAAAAGTTACTAATTTTGTCTAATTGCGCCCCCACTATAAGGGGTGGTTCCCCTTATACCAACATAACGAGAGCTTGCATACAAAACATATATGCTACCTGTAACTGCTGTGTAAAATTTCATAAAAATCTGTTAAATACGAGAAAAGTTACTAATTTTGTCTAATTGCGCCCCCTGTATGGGGTAGTTCCCCTTATACGAACGTAATCAGAGCTTGTATACAAAACATATATGCTACTTGTAACTGCTTTGTAAAATTTCATAAAAATCTGTCAGATAGGAGAAAAGTTTCTAATTTTGTCTAAATGCGCCCCCCTATAAGGGGTAGTTCCCCTTATACCAACGTAACGAGAGCGTGCATACAAAACATATATGCTACCTGTAACTAGTGTGTAAAATTTCATAAAAATCTGTTAGGTAGCAGAAAAGTTATTAATATGTCCCGCTAAATTTGCATTCTAGACCACTGTGTGGCGCGAGGGACGCATTTTAGTTCGTTTGCTTGGACTCGCCCTCACACTCAACTGGAGGGGTGTTGGGTTAGTTGGTTACTAGCATTCCGAGTGTGCAGATCGTTCTGATACTACCGCTATTGCTAATACTGAAAACATTGTCCTTCTCACCGGCCTCATTATGGCACTGTCAAGGACATGAAATAGCATACAATGTATGGAAATTCATGTCAGAAGAGGCTGTAAACGGAATACCAATTCCATTGAAAAGCGTGTGTGCAAGAGTACTGGCTGCCACTGGTATTTCAAAGCGAACCTTGGCAAGAATCAGGAAAGAAGGGAAAAATATTGAGGCAGGAACAGCAGCTTCTTTCTCCAGTCCGGAAAAATCATAGCCGAAGAAGAAGATTGTTGCAGCTGTAGTCAGTTTTGGTGAGGAAGTCATAAGAAGACTCCTCTATAATTTCTACGCTACGCATAAGCAGAGGCTGACTCTGCAATCGCTTCTTCCAAGAATTGATATCAGTGTATGATTATGTGAAGAAAGTAGAGAACAGTTACATTGAAAGTGGGCACGTGATGGACAGTATTTTGGAGAACATTTCCATAAACTTAGGGACATCTGATTCCAGCACAGATCAGTCGTCTGATTCGGACGGAGAATAAGAATATAAAGATGGAATAGAGGGCGGAATTTCATTAGGTACCTTCGGACTCTTGTGTAGGAAAGTGGTGATACTAAGATTATGTTTATTTTTGTTTATTTATTTACAATTTTTACGTTTGAATTGAATACATATGAATAGATACCCGAAATGAGCATAATGCTCGTGCTCGGGTACAGTCCAGTAGTCTACATAAATTTTACAGGGTTCAAATAATAATGCTGATGATATAAATAATAGTAACAACAATAATAATAATGGTGATAAAACAAAAATATTTACAGTAATAAAATAAATACTAAGACGGATAAAATAAAATATAAAACCACTAGCGAGAGTTAACACAACTTAAATAAGCATATAATAACCGGAAAAAATGCCAAACTCGAAAATCAACAGAAAAGTTCATTGTATCGCAGACGACAGCAACCGCCGTATTGAGTAGTAGTGGGGAGCTGAAAGTCTACGTAACTGCCGTTCTCTTCTAATCTTCTCGTAAAATCATGAAAAGTTAATGCTGAAAAAACAAAATGTGTACGAGTCAAACTGTTCATTATTACCAGGATAAATACAAATAATACTGAAATATATTAATCGAGTTTCAGTTATAGATCTCTCCTTTTGTGCAAGAGGTATCATATCAAAATATTTTATGAATGGCGGGGAAAATATAAATTTCAAGAACTTTCTAGTGACAAGATATAGTGACAAGTACAATCAAGTGTATCTGTGGCGATGCTAAGAAAATCATTTATTGGAGATATACAGACTTGGACAAATTATTAACAAAATTGACGATTTTTATGATATTTTGTTTACAAAATTTGACTTTTCAATTTAGACTACAGTTGAAATTTTGGATATTTCCATCATTACAGTAGAGAGAAATATGCAAAAATGTCAACTGTAGTTTAAATTGAGGAGTCAAGTTTTGTAAAAATATATAATAAAAATCTTCAATTTTGCTAATAATTTGTAAATTAGCAAAAATGTCAACTGCATTGAAGAGTCAAATTTTGTAAAAATATAAAACAAAAATCTTCAGTTTTGCTAATAATTCGGAAATATCCAAAATGTCAGCTGTAGTCCAGATTGAAGAATCGAATTTTGTAAAAATATACAATAAAAATCTTCAGTTTTGCTAATAATTTGTAAATATGCAAAAATATCAAATGTAGTCCAAATTGAGGAGTTATATTTTGAAAAATATTCAACACTAATCTTCAATTTTGCTAATAATTTGGAAATACACAAAAATGTCAACTGTAGTCTAAATTGAAGAATCATATTTTGTAAAAATATATAATAAAAATGTTCAATTTTACTAATAATTTGTCCACGTCTGTACACTGTTATTAATTAAGAAAATGATCTATTTATATTTATTACAATGTTTTATCTTATAGGGTATATGCATCAGATAAATACAATTAAAATTAGTAAGATAAGACGAATGTTTTTGGAAAGAGATGAAACGGATATGCCTGCCGCTCTGAGCTTGAGAACCGTAACCCAAACAACCCCCACTCCTCTACCCTGCTGGCCGGCAATTTAAAACTTCGCGCAGGTTGGTGCCATAACATCTCGTCTCAGCTCTACATGTCGCGCGGAGTCGAACGCAACTACGTGATCTCCCTCCCTCCCTCCACAACCGTAGCTGTTCACCATACCGGGGTACCTGTCAGACCGGTTGAGGTACTGGCAGTCAGCGGTGGATTTCAGTAAAAAATTTCGCTCTCTAAGGAAGCTCCTGAAGTTAAAAAGTCGAAAAATATTACTTCCACAAAGAATGGAAAAATGGATTCTTTTGTTGCGAAGAAGGGGAAAGTGTTAGGTGCTTATTATGCTACAAAATGTTACTGGCAGTGAAGAAGAGCAACGTTCAAAAGTAAAATATCCACATCTTCGGAGTTTTGTTACGAAAATTGCTTCTATGTTTGGCTCAACCTATACTTGTGAACAGTTGTTTTCTCAGTTGGCCATTGTAAAATCGAAATCAAGAACACGCATTTCAGACGAAAATTTATTTCATCAGCTCACAATTGCAATGTCTGACATAACTTCAAATTTTGAAACACTTGCTAATTTACGTGACGAAGAAGAATAAATGAATCCCTTCTTTTTTTAAGGGCATAAGTTAATTGACGTAGATTGACAACAACAAAGAACTACAGTAATAGGTTTAAAAATAGCCTAATTGTTGTTATTTTTTCTGTTTCTTAGTAATGTGCTTCATATTTTGTTAAGAATCTGTTTTTCATAAGTTCCTTAATTTTATTTTCTAGTGATGCAAATTAGTGATTGATGCCCTTTCAGAACAAATAGGTTCAAATTATGGCATTACATTTTAACTGTTGTGGAATTGTACGTTTTATGTAATTTTATAAGGTTTTTACAGTAATTGTTTAAATTAGAAATACAGTTATGTTTCAGCTTTTTGTAAAATAGTTTGCATTTGTTTTGGAAAATTTGTTTTCTTTCATTGTCATTCATAGAAATAACATTCAGAAAACTGTGTATCTTTTTGTCCTGCTTAATTGATTAACTTTCTGTGTTTCAATACTTCACTCGATCCACCGCTGAGTATTACGTTAACAGGTGATGCGTGTTGCAGCAGTCAGAGTAGTACGGCGCATCTCTTTAAATGTCCACGTCTACTCTATACAAATACCTCAAATATACACACCATTTATGTAATTCCGGTCATTATACAGACATGCATCCAATTTACATAACTATGTGTCCTAAGTGTCACTTCATTTCACCCCTTTGATTTGATTACCAGGTTGGGTTTTTCCGAGGTTTCCCCCAACCAAAAGGCAAATGCCGGGTAATATTTTGGAGAATCCTTGGACCTCACCTCATCTCACTACATCTCCCCAAAATATTGTAAAAAAAATTGCAGAAAATTGTAAAAATTGTAGAAAATTGCTAAATTGTAAAATTGTAAAAATTGTAAAATATTGTAAAAATGTGTAAAAATTGTAATTGTAATATTGTAAAATTTTAACTTGTTCCACATCTTAAAGCTTTATTGCTCACGTAAGATCTATGGAATATAATAAATGAATGAATGAATGAAAGGGTCAGTATGTCCCCCATCATTCTTCTCACAAAATAATGCGTCGCCAGGTTCGGTGTGACATTCCCTTCAGAATTGCTGGTGCAATCTGTTGGAAAGCGAGTCGTACGGCGTCCTTCAATTCATCAATGGTGTCGTACCGTTCCTGTGCAACAATGCTCTTGGTAAAACCACACAGATCATTGTCACACGTTGTGAAGTCAGGGCTGCGAGGTGGCCAGTCGAGAGGAGCTGGTAATATGGGTAATCCAAGATCAATCCAGCGTTGTGAAAACCTATGACAATGCGCTTTGGGGTTTCATTAAGAGCATTGTTGCACAGGAGACACCTTTGTGATGAATTGAAGGACTACGTACGATGCGCTTTCCAGCAGATTACACCAGTCATGCTGAGGCGAATGTCACACAGAATCTGACGTTCCATTGTTTTGTGTAAGGAGAATGATGGGGGACATAGTACTGACCCTTTGGACTCACAGTTAGTGTGAAGTGGATGTGTTGTCTGCATTAGGACAGGAATTACAAAAATATTGTGTGTAATTGAGGTATTTATAGAAGTAACAGGACTTCGTGTCCACCCTGTACAAGGCATGCATCATAGCTTTCGGCTCTCTCTGCCTAAAATCCATCACTGATGCATAGTGCTTTACTATGTGTCTGTTTCTAAAGCGGTGAAATGGAAAGGACATGGACGGGAGTATCTCCTTTCCTTTTCTCTTCCTTTTCACGCCAAGAACTGTTGTCCATATTAAAGCAACATGCGTGGCCGAATGATGAATTGGAAACAATTGCTTCAACCTTAAATAATGGGTAACAAAAATATGTAAACTTTAAGAATCACATCGCACATCTAGAGAATGGAAACATGTTATATTATGTATATCTGGTATGTCAAATACCTATACAGTGGTCGTCAGTACTCGCTGAAATATGCAAAGGGTACGCGGTGCTGTCCCATGTGCACTGTCGTGCAACAGAGAGAGATAGAGAGCATACCCGCTAGCAGCTACGGAGTGCACCCTAGTGCACTGCGTTTTCCGCGGGTAAGAGAGGCTAGCCCCAGCGTGCTCTGTGCTGACGACCCTTGACCTACACTATAAATTTGGAACGGAGTACTTACCTCCACTATTACTTACCTTGCAACCATTGAACATAAGTAACAGATAACACGGGTTGAGTTAAGTCTTGGTTTTTAACAACCACGCATTGACGCCTGCGTGAACGTGGTGCGACAGAACGTGAAACCAAAAGTTTGATGCGTGCGTGGTGCGCACTGTTGTGGTTTTTAACAGACCGTCATTCTGTGAATCTCGCTAGGAATATCATGAAATTCACGAGTTTCGTGTTTACATGGACCCACTTGTTGGCAGTTGCATCAAGAGGAGGATGGTGATGTTAATAATTTATTAGGCCTACTGCTTTACTGTGTAACTGAGGATTCCACAAATATTTTCAATAAAATGATTGGCTACATCTGCAACACTTTTCTTGGAAATCCTGTTCTTGTACGACTTTTACTAATGTCAGAAATAACAGGAAAACTACGCACACAATCTGTTAATAATTTCTCTTCAAATTCTTGTTTCAAACTATGACACAAAGACGAATTTTGTAGGCCTACAATAGAAGAACAATATTTTAGAAAATCTCCAACCTATTACAAAGGATATGGCTGTATCATTACTTGGGATCGGAATTATCTACAGTATAAAGTACATAAAGTGCATTAAATTTTGACCGAAGCCCTAGTAAGTCCATTCGCAGTACCGCCACTTTCGACTGTCCGCAAAGCCTTTCACAAGAATCTGAGGCTGTTTCCGAACAAAGTTCAGATCTTCAGCCATGTGATCGTCCACGTCGCACAGCATTTTGCTGGCTAGAATTGAGGCTGAGAAAGGATTTCTTTGAACATATACACCCAGCACACGTTCAATATCCTCCACATTTGTATTTCACCGCCCACTGACCTTTTGCCTGAACACAATTCAAATCTCCATAAATTTTCGGTGCCACTCTCAGATTGTTGGCAGTGATGGCGGTTCTCTTCCATATTGGGTCCGGATGTAATGTTGCACCTGTGTATCTGATCATGTCTCGATAACCCAGGATACACATTGTGCCATCTCCTGAGGTGTCCACATCTCCTTCACAGTCAGATTTCAGATTTCACCAAAATTCATACCTGCAATCAAAAAAATTCATTTCAACAATTCAACAAAATTCCCATAAAAACTTTGACAGTTTCTGATTAACATGTAGAAAACCACATCCTGATATTTTCTTTCTTTCTTTCTTTCTTTCTTTCTTTCTTTCTTTCTTTCTTTCTTTCTTTCTTTCTTTCTTTCTTTCTTTCTTTCCTTCAGATTAACCTCTCCCTTCTAGGTGCATTTACACGACCCACGCCACCCGGGCCTTACAGGGCCGCGACCTGTCGGGAGAGGTATTAAGCTATGGATCACATACATACTTTTTTGACCACACAAGGACATGGAGGGCCTCCCCGGATGAGGCATCAGCTCAATGCCAGGGCCACCTCCGATACAACACAAACATTTAAGACATTACACAGCATTCACTCACACATATGAAAGGGTTAAGGGAAGGATCGCCGTCCATGGCCGGACTTACAAGAGGTACAATCCCGGCATTTGCCTGGAAATAACTGAGGAAACCATGAAAAACCTCAGTTAGGATTGCCGGCCCCTGGGATCGAACCCCGGACCTCCTGAATGCGAGGCCAGCCCTCTACCACGCCGCCAGCCCGCTCGGTCATCCTGATATTATATCTCAATAATTTATTTACATTTGAAGTTGTAAAGGTTTCATGTGGACACATTGTATGTGTAATTTCCCACGATACTGTTTGTTACTATGTGTGATCTTGTGTTCTCAGTTTCAGATCCGTGGAGCACGACCAGGCTGGTCCCGGATGACCCAGAATTCGGCCTCCCCATAGGGAACCTGACCACCCCCGTCGGGAGAGAAGCTGTGTTATCCTGC
>JAJSOF020000029.1:5242500-5300000 GCA_025594305.2 Periplaneta americana
AAAAATAGTGTTTACCAATTGCTCTATACTTCACTATATTTTTTATAATAATAATAATAATAATAATGATAATAATAATAATAATGGGTCCCGCGCCGTGGCGTCGTGGTCTAAGGCATCCTGCCTAGGACTCGCGTTACGGAATGCGCGCTGGTTCGAGTTCTCATGGGGGAAGAAATTTTCTCATGAAATTTCGGCCAGTGTATAGGACCGGTGCCCACCCAGCATCATGATGTGGAGCTACGATAGGTAGCGAAATCCGGTTGCGAATGCCAGCTATAACGGCTGGGGGATCATCGTGCTAACCACACGATACCTCCATTCTAGTTGGATGATCATCCACCTCTGCTTCGGCATGTGGGCGTGAGGCCAGCAGCCGGCTGGTCGGTCTAGGCCCTTCACGGGCTGTAGCGCCACGGATTATTATTAATGATAATAATAATAATAATAATAATAATAATAATAATAATAATAATAACAATGGGTGCCGCGCCGTGGCATTATGATCTAAGGTATGCTGCCTAGGACTCGTGTTACGGAATGCGCGCTGGTTCGAGTCCTCATGGGGAAGAAATTTTCTCATGAAATTTCGGCCAGTGTATGGGACCGGTGCCCACCCAGCATAGTGATTCACTTGGGGAGCTACGACAGGTAGCGAAATCCGGTTCCGAATGCCAGCTATAACGGCTGGGGGATCATCGTGCTAACCACACGATACCTCCATTCTGATTGGATGATCGTCCACCTCTGCTTCAGCATGTGGGCGGGAGGCAAGCAGCCGGCTGGTCGGTTTAGACCCTTCATGGGCCGTAGCACCACGGGTTATATATAATAATAATAATAATAATAATAATAATAATAATAATTATAATAATAATAGCATTATATTATAAGTGAATAAGTAAATAAATAAATAGATAAATAAATAAATGAATGAATAAATAAATAAATAGATAAATAAATAAATGAATAAATAAATAAATAGATAAATGAATAAATAAATAAATAGATAAATAAATAAATAAATAAATAAGGAACAAATAAATAAATAAGTATTATTATTATTATTATTATTATTATTATTATTATTATTATTATTATTATTATTATTTGAACATAGTCAACATTACGTATACACATGTCGTCCCTTGATACAATTATTTGTAAGATTCGTTATGAGTAACATTAAAACGGGGTTATCTCCACACGCAGTTAAACTTCTACACAAGTTTATCTGAACGTTTTTACTCAGATTAGTCCATACTTCCATTTACTATTTCTCTTGAATAATTCAAATTATACTAAGTACACGTCAAACGCCAGCACATGCAGCTCGTGGGATATTATAGTTGGACTCTCCGCAAATGATCACTGGAGTGAGGGGTAGCTACATTATTATCGCTTTCCTCACTATGCTATTATTAGAATGGAAGGAATACGGTATTGGCTTAGCCAATATATAGCCACATTTCAACGTTCCCGGGACATGCTTTAACAGAAACTTTGCGACAGTGTATGTGTGGATAGGAGGGAAGGAACGTCAGTCACATTGCCCAGCCGAATGACAGAATGTAGAAATATTGTGCACTGGCGTTCAAAAAATCTGACCCTACTAATCGATAGTAATCGATAAATTATTGGTGTAAGTGTAGCTTCTTTAGTTATTACCTGTACGAATAGATGGCGAAGATAATAGTCAATGTTACCAATTGAACATAAAAATGTTAAATGTTATGTTTTATTTAACGACGCTCGCAACTGCAGAGGTTATATCAGCGTCGCCGGATGTGCCGGAATTTTTTCCCGCAGGAGTTCTTTTACATGCCAGTAAATCTACCGACATGAGCCTGTCACATTTAAGCACACTTAAATGCCATCGACCTGGCCCGGGATCGAACCCACAACCTTGGGCATAGAAGGCCAGCGCTATACCAACTTGCCAACCAGGTCGACTTGAACATAAATATACCAACGTTATAATAAGAGGGCGGATCAGAGTGACCAGGTTCCGTGAATTCATGTTACTGATGCAGAGAGCAGAATGTCTCGGCACGTGTTCCGTAGGTACAGACAGTGGGTAAAGAATTATATAGTACGTAGTAGGAACATCATGTTCCGCTTCGCAAACAGGTGGCGTATGCTACTACTAGTAAAAGTTATTATATGGGAATACGACTATCCGATGAACTACTCATAGTAGTGGCCTACTGGAAAGAAATATTTACTAACGTGTGAGATGATAGAAAAGGTGAACCACACAACAATGGCAACTGTATTTTCTAATGCCATGGATATTTTGTGGCCTAATGGTATCAGGTATAATAATGTATTTCTTTAAGCACAGATACTGAGCCCTATGTGATAAAAACGGCCAAGGACACAAAAATAATGTATCCTATGTTGGTTCACCTAGCTTGATTAGCACATGGATTCTATAGGGTGGCGGAAGTAATTCGCTATTCTTATAGTGACGTCGATAGCTTTATAGGTAATGTTAAGAAAATTTTTCTGAAAACACCTTCCCGAATACAAAAATTCAAGGAAATCGCTCCCGGGGTTCCCCTTGCACCAAACCCCACAATAACAAGATGGGATAGTTGGCTGGACGCTGTCTTCTATTATGCCACATATTATGATCAAATTGTGAAAGTGATCAATAGTTTAGATTCTACAGAGGCACATGCAATTGAAATATCAAAATCCCTAATTTCAGTTCATCTTTAGTTTGGACTTCATACAGAAGAACTTTTGTCACTTACCGAAAGCGATAACGTTGTTACAAACATATGATTTACACATGCCAAAGACTATAAACATAGTGGAAGAAGTATCTACAAAACGTGAGGAAACCAAAGCCGGAGAAGTTATGAAAAAAGTGAACGAGAAACTTTAGACTGTGTTAGCAAAAAAATAATGAATTTTCAATCATGTGTGTTGTGCGAGATGTGTTGCTGCAAAAACAAACAGAGCCCTCCAGATCAAAAAGTGAAAGAAATATATCAGATATTGATATAAGTTAGTATATTATTCGTATGCACCTATTACGTCTTGCGATGTAGAAGGGAGTTTATCACGATATAATTTTTGTTTAAGTAAGATACGCAGAAACGTTCACTTTCGACAATCTCCGCATGTACATTATTGTCCACTGCAATGCACAGACTACGTAGTATTCACTTTACACGTAAGTACAATCTACTGTTTTATAAGGGAGTACAAATTCACAGCCGTCATGTACAGCACAGTCTACGCATTCTTTTGATACAACTGTACGGACATTGCAGGTAGGCGCCCGTTGTGTAATTCTGCAGTCACCGTCTCTGCTTCAACATAAACAGACTATAGTAAATGGTGAGTAAACTTGTAAGAACAGTCACTCTGATCCGTCCTTTGGTTATAATTAAATGTTATGTTTTATTTAACGACGCTCGCAACTGCAGAATTTATATCAGCGTCGCCGGATGTGCCGGAAATTTGTCCCGCAAGAGTTCTTTTACATGCCAGTAAATCTACTGACATGAGCCTGTCGCATTTAAGCACACTTAAATGCCATCGACCTGCCTACATAACTTCTATCCGCCGCTTTCGTTATGAAAATGTCTCGACTATGAATGTAGACTAAATTTGGAGAGGAATATCTCCACGTTAAGGTGCTTGCCTGCCGATCTGAAGTTACGTTCGGGCGCGGGTTCGATCCCCGCTTGGGCTGATTACCTGGTTGGGTTTTTTCCGAGGTTTTCCCCAACCGTAATGTGAATATAAGGTAATCTATGGCGAATCCTCGGCCTCATCTCGCCAAATATCATCTCGCTATCACCAATCTCATCGACGCTAAATAACCTAGTTGTTGATACAGCGTCGTTAAATAACCAACTAAAAAAATATCTCCACAGACCCGTGTAGACCTTTACTTATTTTGAAACGCCAGATAGAGCGTGTATAATATGCACCTACATTATTGTAGATACTAGGTGTTGTGATGTAAACTTAATATTACCTTAGAATATTACAAAAAGTGTGAGTTAACGGTGTGAACTCCACAAATGCATTCCTTCGCAAAGGCTACGTCGTGTGGAGTTGTCCCACATCCCAACTTCCATTGGTGAGATTATATTCTATGCAGACATACGAGAATATGAAGCTTGCTGATCTCATTGAATTCTAGGCACGTATGGCTTTCATTACATTCAACTCCGTATCGACGGATGAAAGGAGACGAACTTGTGTACGTTTCCTTTCCAGAGTTAATGCTTTACACGCAATTTCAAGTTAAATGCATTCAATCGCATTGTTAGGAACGTATTTCCATTGCAAAAATTCGGTACAGCGGTAATATAATTGTTTTATAAATTACAACTTTCAGCTTCTCTGAGAGCACACTGGACGACAACCCATGGTTATTCTGCTTTTAATTTCCTGTCGAGTGTAATTTATATTGGTTACTGTTGCTCCAAGATATATGAATTTTTCCACCTCTTCGAAGGATAGGTTTTCTAATTTCATATTTTCATTTTGTACAATATTCTGGTCACAAGACATAATTATATACGTTCTCTTTTCGGGATTTACTTCCAAACCCATCTCTTTACTTGCTTCAAGTAAAATTTCGGTGTTTTTCCTAATAGTTTGGGATTTTCTCCTAACATACTCACGTCATCCGTATAGACAAGTAGCTGATATAGGCCCTACCTACTTACTGGCTTTTAAGGAACCCCAAGGTTCATTGCCGCCCTTACATAAGCCGACCATTGATCCCTATCCCGAGCAAGATTAATCCAGTCTCTACCATCATATCCTACCTCCCTCAAATCCATTTTAATATTATCTTCCCATCCACGTCTCGGTCTCCCCAAAGGTCTTTTTCCCTCCGGTCTCCCAACTAACACTCTATATGTATTTCAGGATTCACCCATACGTGCTACATGCCCTGCCAATTTCAAACGTCTGGATTTAATGTTCCTAATTATGTCAGGTGAAGAATATAATGCGTGCAACTCTGCGTTGTGTAACTTTCTTCATTCTCCTGTAACTTCATCCCTCTTAGCCCCAAATATTTTCCTAAGGACCTTATTCTCAAACACTCTTAATCTCTGTTCCTCTCTCAAAGTGAGAGTCCAAGTTTCACAGCCATACAGAACAACAGGTAATATAACTGTTTTATAAACTCAGTCAGATTTTTTGATAGCAGAGTAGATGACAAAAGCTTCTCAACTGAATAATAACACGCATTTCCCATATTTATTCTGCGTTTAATTTCCTCCCGAGTGTCATTTATATCTGTTACTCTTGCTCCAAGATATTTGAATTTTTCCATCTCTTCGAAGGATAAATCTGCAATTCTTATATTTCCATTTCGTACAATATTCTGGTCACACGACATAATCATATACTTTGTCTTTTCGGGATTTACTTCCAACCCTATCGCTTTACTTGCTTTAAGTAGAATTTCCGTGTTTTCCCTAATCGTTTTTGGATTTTCTCCTAACATATTCACGTCATCCACATAGACAAGAAGCAAACCCTCTCTGTTATCCTGAACTTCCCTAATGGCATATTCTAGAGCGAAGTTAAAAAGTAAAGGTGATAGTGCATCTCCTTGCTTCAGCCCACAGTGAATTGGAAACGCATTTGACAGAAACTAACCTATACGGACTCTGCTGTAAGTTTCACTAAGACACATTTTAATTAATCGGACTAGTTTCTTGGGAATACTAAATTCAATAAGAATATCATATAAAACTTCTCTCTTAACCATCCATGAATAACTGATGTACTGTACCCTTATACTCTCATTTTTCTCCAATATCTGTCGAATACAAAGAATCCGATCAATAGTCGATCTATTACACCTAAAACCACACTGATGATCCCCAATAATTTCATGTACATATGGAGTTAATGTTGTCAAAAGGATATTCGACAAAATTTTGTACGACGTCAACAAAAGTGATATATGAAAGAAAATAGAATTACTATGAAGAATCCAAAGAACAACATTTCAGCTGCGTTTTGAAAGTTACTATTCTTTACAAACCAAATGCATGACAGTTCCTTAAGTTAATGATATTGTTTAGAAAACATATTGACAAAACCTGAGGTGTTCGCATGCTGTTATTTATATGATTACTAGAGAAACTTCGCGGAATCAGGAAATTCAACGTAATCTGCTTAATGGAAAAGCCTGACAATAGCCTGTGTAACCGTGCCGCCTCAAGCATGATGGAAGTGTCACCTCAGTGAGCGGGGATGAGGTTCAATTACTCCCAAGTTGCCGCAACACCATTATAACTAAGTTACAGTTGGTTTCATCCAACACAAAATGTCTCTGCCTATTCTGTGGGAGGAACAATAATTTCGCTTACCAATACTTGGTTCATTGACTTCAGCTTATGAAAGAATCCAATCAACCAAGGATTTATTGGAACTAGTCATTAGGCTACCAACGTCTACATTATATATTTGTATGTATGTATGTGTATGTATTTATTCACACTGCAGTGGGTATATACCCGGTGGCAGTGGTAACTAATTACACTCAATAATGACAATAATAAACTTATTAATTAAAAATACAATTAATAATAATACTAATAATTAATACTAACAATAATTAATAATAATAATAATATTAATAATAATAATAATAATAATAATAGCAACAACACCAGGGAATATACTAAATTAAATGAAACGATCACTTAAAATAACATTTGAAATAAATCTAATTTGCATCTTAAAACTAAGATCGAAGTAAAACCCACGAGTATGATATGTTCATATCTGCACAAGTACCTTTCAACATTACACTCATTTCGCTGTCAACTCACTCACTGTACTGGAACTACGACACATTTCACTGATTCTATCCTGATTTCACTAACACTTCAAAAACATTTCACTGTTCAAATACTTTGCACTGCCACTATAAACTATAAAGCTTCACTGACAGGAACACGTTTCACTTACACAACACACTTCACTGACACGACATACTTCTTCACTGACACAACACACTTCACTGACACCACATAATTCTTCACTGATACAACACTTCAATAACAAAATATCATTTACACCCTTTAAATACTGTGTATAATTACCGTCTATTAGTAAGGTCCTTTAGCCTATTTTTAAATACATTCATTCATTCATTCATTCATTCATTCATTCATTCATTCTTCCTTCATTCATTCATTCATTCATTCATTCATTCATTCATTACGGAAAGAAATCTTCTAGTACCCTCAAAATTTTACCTTTTCACTTTTTTGCTTTCGTTATCAGTACCAACTACATAATTCCTTATTACAAGGAAAAATACAACAACACTTATTTCGCTGTCAACTCACTCACTTCAACTACAATACATTTCACTGATTCTATCCTGACTTCACTAACACTTCAAAACGTTTCACAGCATTTTTATAGCTGGACAAACGCTTTCTCGCTGTACTACGTGTTCAGTTCAAAGTGTGTCATGGCTCGCTGTATGCCGTCATGTGGCTAGCCGATGAGCCTAGAGAATTCAATCTTCCTACACTTCCGCAGAGGTGTATTACCTATGTGCCAGAGAAGTTGCCTAGCAAGTACGGCGTTCATTCTGAAGAGTACTTACCGATACGTACAGTAACGCCGGTAGTGGCAGGAATGTGAACTGTTTGGAAACACGTACTGAGGTGAGTTTTTTTTTTACTGCTGGGATATGTGGAGAGGGTTAAGACGATTACTTACGTATTTGTTGACAATAACTTCGACGGTCAACATGGACACGGAGCATTTGATTTGTATTGTGGAATGTTGCCGTACCCAACCGATGATAACAAATACCCTGCGTACCACTTGCCCGCGCAAAACACAGTTCGAAAGAGGTTATGGTAGCACACAGACCGTACAGACCGCCATCTGTTGCTACGACGTTCAAGTTATACCGTACATCTTCTCAAGTTCAGATTGAACGCCTTGATTAATAGGCAATTTCTCTGACATAAAAGCTGAAACTCGCTTAAAATCGCTGACTCACAACAGTGACGTCAAGACACATTTTGAAATGAACACCCAGTAGTGTGTAATGGAACTAAAGCTGCAACTACACAGTTCAATATTCCAATCGCATATGCGTGCAATCTGGGAAGAATATTGAAAGAATCAAATTTAGAAGGTACGTTCAATTCAGATGCATGAGGATTTTGTGTCTACATGGTGCGCCGTTTTGAACGTCGTCTTCACAGCGTAAATGATATTAATTAATATTAAATATCAATCTTGCATTCATTGCTTTAAAGTTGAAAGAAAAGTTTAACCGTGTAGTTGCAGCTTAATGTATTCATGATCATCAATTTACGGGGAAACAGTTGGCGACAACGACTAAACAAAAGAACGACCATGCGATAAATTGCTAGCGATAAATCTAGCTGAAAAAATTATCACAAAGTGTGAGTGTGATTGGTTGGAATTCAAAATTTCATTACACTTCATTGGTCGAAAATGGAATGATGTCATATAAACAAAATAGTCAATGTACTTTTTATTTTCGAGAAGAATTGCGAGGTCGTGAATGTGAATCTTAGAAGTCCCTTTCAGGACGGGGAAAAGGTGTTGAGATGTATAGCGAAGTAACAGCCGCCAACAGTTGGATTACAAACAAGAAAGGACTTTCGACTAATGGATATCTAGCCTGAAAATGACAGCAAATTTAGCAGCTGTTCGTTCCGTTCTCGGCATATCTCTCGACGATACCTGGTACAAAATTGGCTGCCCGGAGATTGAAACTTTAGCACACGTCTTGGGATTCTGTGAACAGGGATTGCTCTTGAGGAACTCTAGACATCATCTTGTAAGATCCAAAATTGCTGCCGCATTAAGAAATAAGGGCTGGATAGTAGAAGAAGAAATCTCCTGTCTAGCTGAAAATGGGTCAACGAGACGAGTAGATATTTTAGCGTACAATGCTGACACTAAACAGGGAATCGTTGTGGACCCCACGATACGTTTTGAAGTAGAATGTCATCAGTCAGCCGAGGTCCACCATGAGAAGAAGTCGAACTATGAGCCTACAGTCAACTATTTCAAGCTGAAATATGCCTTAATTCACGTTGAGGTATTCGGCTTGCTCATAGGTGTTCGAGGGACTATACCAGCTTTTCTCGAATAATTTCGACGGCAGTTTGCTCTGCCAACATCTCTGAGGGATATCATTGTGATAATTGTGTTAAAAAATCCTGCCAAATCCTAATTAATCACATGGTGCCACATTAATAGCAATTGTAATTTTTCACGCCCTTTTCTTTGTTTCCCTTCTTTAAAATGTAATATCTATGTTTACATATGTATAATAATTTTTTGAGTATATACAATGGGGGGGCAGTTTAATATTATTATTATTATTGTAATGTTATTGTATATTACATATCACTGTCATCGGGTGTATACCCAATTGCAGTGACTATTACACTTTTACTACGTCACACTACTTTTGACCAATAAAACGGTACGAAAGGACGTCTTTCAACCAATCATGGCTGCTTATCGCACAATTTTATCGCGTCCCTAGCATTTGTTTAATTTTATCGCGACCCTAGCATTTGTTTAATTTTCTCGCGTCCCTAGCATTTGTTTCAAACTGCACTGGTCTGGACGTCAAAAAAAAAAAAAAAAAAAGAAAATTACAAACCACTCCAGTCGATGCACACCACTTTCAAATATGACTCGCATTGGCATTCAAGAACAAGAATTAATAAAGATCACTGGTCATGTATAAAGAGCACCATTCGGAAATCCTGAATAAGTTGAGGGATACACCATGTACATCAACGAGTTCACTTCTTTTACGCACACGTCCAATATAATATCAACTGAACCACTAACCTTTAAAACATTCAAATTTGAAAACTGTACTTTCAATAATTGTTTCTTTTAAAATTATTCATGTTTATTTTTTATTTAATCATCGTTAATTAAAACGTTTCTTATTTATTTCATCATTCCTAATTAAAACTTTTCTAACACTCGTTTATATTATTTAGGTTATGTTTGTTATGGATAGTCACGTATCAGAGATTGTTTAATACTAAGATTTGTTGAAAATCATCTGTGATGTGACGTTGATTACTGGGATCGGGATAATTGAAGTGGAATGCAAATGTCTTAATAAAAATGAAACTGAATCAACAAAGTCTTCTTGACCAGTAACCGTCCACAGAGTTCAATGAAGATTCCATAGTTGGCACACCTGATAATATCATGTAATCATAACCGTAAGCAACAGCGATCTGCAAACAGCTCTCGAGAGGCTCGAACAGTGGGCCTGCAAAAACAGCTTCGAGATCAACAAAGAAAAAACAGAAAGGGAGGAAAACCAGCAAAAGACGAGAAATTTACCTTGCAAGGAGATACGCTGTAGACCGTGAACACCTTTCGTTACCTAGGTGTATACTTGCAACCGACAATGACTTCCTACAGGATATATATCCAGGAAAGAGCAACGGCAGCCACGAAAGCCATAAACAGAATTCAGAACATCGGCAAACTCTCCCTGACCACAGCTATGTCATTATTTCATGCAGTTATAACACCAATTGCCTCCTATGGAATAGAATTAATATGGGAGAAACTGACGAACAACGACCTTGCAAAGTTAGAAAATGTGAAGGCAAGGTTCCTGAAGAGAGTCCTAGGAGTAGAAAAGCAGTCCCCTACCAGGATCGTCTACGTGCTGGCCAAAGAGAGTTTCTTCATAGAGGACCTCAGGCTGGAACTAATGCTACCATCAACAGGCCCATATCAAGCACACCTGGAGACACGGCGTAGGAAGCAAGAAGACATCGACCCGGACTTCTATTGTACAACCGCAATGACGGACCGGAAGTGGACAGAGACGTGCCAGGACCAAAGACACGTGGTAACCAGACTCGCTATCCACGGCTTCCACCACAAGATATGTAGGACGCAAAGATTCCTCCATCCAGACGACGACTGCATTTGCTCACTGTGCGACCGAAAGTGCGAACGCTATCACATTATACAGACGTGGACAAATTATTAGCAAAATTGAACATTTTTATTATATATTTTTACAAAATATCATTCTTCAATTAAGACTACAGTTGACATTTTTGTGTATTTCCAAATTATTAGCAAAATTGAAGATTAGTGTTGCATATTTTTCAAAATACAACTCCTCAATTTGAACTACATTTGATATTTTTGCATATTTACAAATTATTAGCAAAATTGAACATTTTTATTATATATTTTTACAAAATATGATTCTTCAATTTAGACTACAGTTGACATTTTTGTGTATTTCCAAATTATTAGCAAAATTGAAGATTAGTGTTGCATATTTTTCAAAATATAACTCTCAATTTGAACTACCTCAATTTGAACTACATTTGATATTTTTGCACATTTACAAATTATTAGCAAAATTGAACATTTTTATTATATATTTTTACAAAATATGATTCTTCAATTAAGACTACAGTTGACATTTTTGTGTATTTCCAAATTATTAGCAAAATTGAAGATTAGTGTTGCATATTTTTCAAAATATAACTCCTCAATTTGAACTAAATTTGATATTTTTGCACATTTACAAATTATTAGCAAAATTGAACATTTTTATTATATATTTTTACAAAATATGATTCTTCAATTAAGACTACAGTTGACATTTTTGTGTATTTCCAAATTATTAGCAAAATTGAAGATTAGTGTTGCATATTTTTCAAAATATAACTCCTCAATTTGAACTACATTTGATATTTTTGCATATTTACAAATTATTAGCAAAATTGAACATTTTTATTATATATTTTTACAAAATATGATTCTTCAATTAAGACTACAGTTGACATTTTTGTGTATTTCCAAATTATTAGCAAAATTGAAGATTAGTGTTGCATATTTTTCAAAATATAACTCCTCAATTTGAACTACATTTGATATTTTTGCATATTTACAAATTATTAGCAAAATTGAACATTTTTATTATATATTTTTACAAAAAATATGATTCATTTTTTCAATTAAGACTACATTCTTCTTGACATTTTTGTGTATTTCCAAATTATTAGCAAAATTGAAGATTAGTGTTGCATATTTTTCAAAATATAACTCCTCAATTTGAACTACATTTGATATTTTTGCATATTTACAAATTATTAGCAAAATTGAACATTTTTATTATATATTTTTACAAAATATGATTCTTCAATTAAGACTACAGTTGACATTTTTGTGTATTTCCAAATTATTAGCAAAACTGAAGATTTTTATTGTATATTTTTACAAAATATGATTCTTCAATTTAGACTACAGTTGACATTTTTGTGTATTTCCAAATTATTAGCAAAATTGAAGATTAGTGTTGCATATTTTTCAAAATATAACTCCTCAATTTGAACTACATTTGATATTTTTGCATATTTACAAATTATTAGCAAAATGAAGATTTTTATTGTATATTTTTACAAAATATGATTCTTCAATTTAGACTACAGTTGACATTTTTGTGTATTTCAGTTGACAAATTATTAGCAAAACTGAAGATTTTTATTGTATATTTTTTTTACAAAATATGATTCTTCAATTTATTAAGACTACAGTTGACATTTTTGTGTATTTCCAAATTATTAGCAAAATTGAAGATTAGTGTTGCATATTTTTCAAAATATAACTCCTCAATTTGAACTACATTTGATTTTTATTTTTTTGCATGAACATTTTTACAAATTATTATTCTTCAAAACTGAAGATTTTTATTGTATATTTTTACAAAATATGATTCTTCATATATTTTTAGACTACAGTTGACATTTTTGTGTATTTCCAAATTATTAGCAAAACTGAAGATTTTTATTGTATATTTTTACAAAATATGATTCTTCAATTTAGACTACAGTTGACATTTTTGTGTATTTCCAAATTATTAGCAAAATTGAAGATTAGTGTTGCATATTTTTCAAAATATAACTCCTCAATTTGAACTACATTTGATATTTTTGCATATTTACAAATTATTAGCAAAACTGAAGATTTTTATTGTATATTTTTACAAAATATGATTTTCATTTTTGTGTATTTCAAATTATTAGCAAAATTGAAGATTAGCATACAAAATATAACAGAACTACATTTGATATTTTTGTGTATTTCCAAATTATTAGCAAAACTGAAGATTTTTATTGTATATTTTTACAAAATATGATTCTTCAATTTAGACTACAGTTGACATTTTTGTGTATTTCCAAATTATTAGCAAAATTGAAGATTAGTGTTGCATATTTTTCAAAATATAACTCTCTCAATTTGAACTACTGAAGATTTTTTTGATATTTTTGCATATTTACAAATTATTAGCAAAACTGAAGATTTTTATTGTATATTTTTACAAAATATGATTCTTCAATTTAGACTACAGTTGACATTTTTGTGTATTTTCAAAATTGAAGATTAGTGTTGCATATTTTTCAAATTATTAGCAAAACTGAAGATTTTTATTGTATATTTTTACAAAATATGATTCTTCAATTTAGACTACAGTTGACATTTTTGTGTATTTCCAAATTATTAGCAAAATTGAAGATTAGTGTTGCATATTTTTCAAAATATAACTCCTCAATTTGAACTACATTTGATATTTTTGCATATTTACAAATTATTAGCAAAACTGAAGATTTTTATTGTATATTTTTACAAAATATGATTCTTCAACTACAGTTGACATTTTTGTGTATTTCCAAATTATTAGCAAAACTGAAGATTTTTATTGTATATTTTTACAAAATATGATTCTTCAATTTAAACTACAGTTGACATTTTTGTGTATTTCCAAATTATTAGCAAAATTGAAGATTAGTTTGCATATTTTTCAAAATATAACTCCTCAATTTGAACTACATTTGATATTTTTGCATATTTACAAATTATTAGCAAAACTGAAGATTTTTATTGTATATTTTTACAAAATATGATTCTTCACTTTAGACTACAGTTGACATTTTTGTGTATTTCCAAATTATTAGCAAAACTGAAGATTTTTATTGTATATTTTTACAAAATATGATTCTTCAATTTAGACTACAGTTGACATTTTTGTGTATTTCCAAATTATTAGCAAAATTGAAGATTAGTGTTGCATATTTTTCAAAATATAACTCCTCAATTTGAACTACATTTGATATTTTTGCATATTTACAAATTATTAGCAAAACTGAAGATTTTTATTGTATATTTTTACAAAATATGATTCTTCACTTTAGACTACAGTTGACATTTTTGTGTATTTCCAAATTATTAGCAAAACTGAAGAAGATTTTTATTGTATATTTTTACAAAACATATTTTTCAAAATATAACTCCTCAATTTGAACTACATTTGATATTTTTGCATATTTACAAATTATTAGCAAAACTGAAATTGAAGATTTTTATTATATATTTTTTTACAAAAACTTGATTTTACAAAACTCAATTTTAAACTACAGTTGACATTTTTGCATATTTCTCTCTACTGTAATGATGGAAATATCGAAAATTTCAACTGTAGTCTAAATTGAAAAGTCAAATTTTGTAAACAAAATATCATAAAAATCGTCAATTTTGTTAATAATTTGTCCACGTCTGTAATGTGTGGAAAAAGAACAAAATCCATAACAGACTACAGTGACTGATGTGTGATACAAGATCAACATATATAAAAGTCATACTTAATACTCTTTCGAGTGCTCCTTATATGTATTATTATAACAGTAAGCAACGATCATAACACATCACTGCCATCTAGCATGCATCTAGCGTAATATTTGTAATGTTGAGATGGTACAATAATACATTTGAAGACAGTTGTATTTTCGTAAGTCTGACCTCTAGTGAGATTTCTGTTGATAATAAATACATACATGCAATGATGGAGGCATCTTGAAGACGTCAAATATAGTTTTTCATCAAGAAATTATGAGATATAGATTGTGAGATTGTGTTCCTCTGAAAAATGAGTCGGAGATATTCTGAATTTAGATGTTTTGATAAGTTTACTGATATTATTAATGATCCATTTCATAATTATGTTAAGATATCTCGTATTCCTAACGCACTTCATTTTTTCGTTTTATTCTCCTCCACCCGATGTTTGCTAGCCGTTCTTCTGGCACTGTTTATGCTTCACCGCGTCGTCATCCCTCTTCTCGTTTGATGCTTTTCTTATTAATACAGTTTTAACTTTCATGGAGGCAATCCATCATTATTATAGAGCCTTTTACATTTTAGAGGAAAACTTTTCCCTCTTGTCTTTTTCTCGTCTTTTTGGGAATAAATAAATTAATACGGATTTAAAAAAAAAAGTTGTATGTGATTACTTTAGTAGAATTAATGCACGAAACTTTTGCCTCTCGCAAATGAAATCACATTAACAACTGTCGTCGGAACTCGCCTGGGAATCGGGAATTAGCAACACAAGTGTGTTTCTGATAATAGTTTTATGGGACTTAGTCATTTGTTCGGCACTGTGAATTTTTATTTTGTTTTAAAAGTATGGATACACAGTGGAACACGAGCATTAATGTAGAAGAAAAAGTTTATTGGACACGTTTCGGTGACTGCGCTAAACTCATTAAAAGCTCCGACTTTATAATTACATTTGTACGTCGTTGCATAATACATGTTAATACTATAACTTTATTTTTAAAAGTTTACAATATGTCCCTTAAGAGGACTAAAACAAAGTCATAAACAGTCACACTACTAGTAAGACACTGCGTCCATTAAATATTGCAGGAGTGCGACATGTTATGTGGGAAAACTTCTCCTGTGACAGATTTTGTCTGACAAATCTATATATATAATTTGAACTGGTAATGGAAATTACGGGAAAACGGCTGAACGGATTTTAATAAATGGCCCCTCACTTTGAAGCTTGGAACCCGATGTTTTTCGGAAAAGTAGCAGTTTTCAGTGAAATGTCAATTTTCCTACATAATTTTCCTATTTTGCAAAATCCATCTGTTGTCAGTTTTGAGAACTAATTTTATTGAATCACGGCCGACTTGATTGAATTTCAGAACAAAATACACACTACAATAAACAATAGGCTATTACACGAAGGCCATGACCTGCAGGATTGCCGACATATTTAGAGCTCAATTCAATTTGTTATTAGAAACTGATTCTGCAGTGTATAATTTTCTGAGTATAGCTGTGTATTGGGTTTTCAAATCTACGAAACTTGAGGTCGTTTGATGACATTATTACCATTATAAATTAAATATTATTATAGTTAATATCATGATGCGTCTATTTTTCATTAATTATACATAATATTGATGCAATATTGATGACATGGAAGTGAAACGTTTTGAGGTTATATATAAGCAGATGTAGAGAATATCTTAATTTAGATCTTCATTTCTATAATTTACTGAGTGGCTGCTATATATAACTACAAAACTGAAGTAAGATAATAATATTGTTATAAAAAATCAAATATTTTTATACTTATTAACCCAGTGGGGTTGGGTCTTTCTCATATACTTAATGGCGGTGTAGTGTAGATATTTATATGTGTCATTGTCTTCAATATTGGCTCGAGAGAGCGCAAAAATTACAGTTTCTAAGGAAAGATAAAAAGGTATTACTTACTGATAAAATAAGAGGCCTAGAAATATTGTAGTCTCCAGATCATTTCAGCAAGACCTCTTAGTAGGATAAAATGATTTTACGCTTTACATTTCAAGTTCTACATGCAGCAGCTATACGAAAATATTGTTCGAAAGCTTAGCAAACCTGACTTTTTTTTTTTTAACTTTTCCCTACAATCCACAATGACCTGAAATAGCTACTGCTATCGTCCTGACATTGATACTAGCATTTTCGCGTTGAAACTCAAAAACTGAAGTTGGGTAGGTTCAAGAAAAAGTATTTGGCCTAAAAAAATCCATTCAGAGGGAGTATGTTTCATTATTATGGAAGCAAATAAATATCAAAAAGACGAGTATTCTTCATTGAAAAGAAATCTGAAAAATGTTTATTTGAACGTCTAACGAACTTAGTTTGCAGCAGCATTTGCTGCACAAGATACTAGTTTAGATATAAACCAAAGATACAGTGGAGTAAAGGTTAGTATGTCCGACCGTGAATTGAACGTGCTCGTGTTCTAATCTTTGTTGTAATAAAATTATCTGGTTAGGTTTTTTCCCTAAGGTTTTCTTCCTCAATTAATTTAAGGGCAGCGAACTATGAATACATACAAAAATTATGGCAAAATATGCACTGACACTTTTTGACAATATCTATCTCAATATTTGTGATAGCCATACATAAATTTTACCACTGAATCTCGAAAGAAATATAAATTGAATGACATACAGTACACTTAATTTAGATTATTCATCTGTCCTAAATAATTAGTTAAATTGTTGCAACAAATCGAAAATACACTGAAACATAAGATCACATAGGTACAAATTCCTGGTAAATTAATTACCCCATTAGTCCTAAATTTTTATCAGATCTTACATATCCATACAGCTATAAGAAACTCACTTTTTACTTAATGTGATAAAGATCTGTCAGTTTTGTGATATTTTAAAACATTAGAGTTTGGAAAGTATAATTTTCACAGCATGTATAAAATTATGAAACGAACTTAATTTTCATGTCATGAAAATAAAAACTGAGTTTCACTGTCACAAGGCAATATGTAAGCTCTGGTAAACATTTGGGACCAATGACATCATTAGTTTACTAACAAAATGTACATACGTGACCTTATGTTTAAGTGTATTTTGGATGTTGCAACAATTAAACAAATTATAAAGGACAAATTAATAATCTAAATTAAGTGAACTATAAGCCCTTCAATTCAGCATTCTTTCAAGATTCAGTGATAAAATTTATGTATGGCTATCATAAATCGTGTGGTAGATATAGCTATTACTGCATGTTTTGCCATAATTTTTGTATGCTTTCATAACCCTCCGTCCTTAAGCTGAATTGTTAGGTAACTTTCAAGATTGGACCTCGGAATCATTTCGCCTTTATTAAATTCAACTTATTCTATCATCTTTAATAATGCTAGAACGATCAGGAGATGAAGCAGATTTTCAAACAGATGGTGTCTTGAATAAATTCAAGGGAAAAAATTGTTCCGGGGCCGGGTATCGATCTCGGGACCTTTGGCTTAGTGCATAAACGCTCTACCGACTGAGCTACCCAGGAACTCCACCCGACACCTGATGGGTTTATTCTTGATAAATTGTTTGCAACCATGGTGCTCTTGAAAAATCTGCTCTTTTATTCATTATGTAACATACATATTGCTGGATTACAGAATTTTAAATATTAAAAAGACAAAATTATTTTAACAGAAATGTACGCGGATCATCCTACCGTGCTACATATAGGTCGCTTCAGTTTAGCCTTTATAAACGCGAAGTAATCACAGTAAATTGCAATCTTACTTAATAATACGTTGTATTCATGTCTTATCAGTGTACAAATATAATTACAAAGTTCTAGTTCCACTTAAAAGTAAATAAAATAAATTACACTTACGAAGTGTTTGTCATGGTAAGACACAAACAACTTCCAAACACAAGTATACTACGGTATGAACACTCGCAACATCGGCTGTATCATCAACAACTAAATAGATGTCTGTAACATTAGCAACAGGACTGCCAACTTGTAGGAAGTCAAAGAGATAGATTTAAATTGAGAAAATGTATGCCGTCCTACATATAGGTCGGTAGGTTTATCTGGGTTAAGTCTATTTATAACTTTAATAACTTCATTAGGTGAAAATGGCTCCAGAAAAAATAATCCTTTTCTGAAGAAAAGTTCTGCAGATCTGAAGTCTTCTTTTTTGGTACTAAGTTCGCTAAATCTGATTCTATATTCACAATTACATTTAGTTCACTTCTCTCAATTGTGTTTACAATTCTTATAAATTAGACGCAGTTCCTTAAAACTTGAATATCACAATAAAACCCAACCCAGAACTTAAATTATGAAACTGCTGTCACATTTTAGTGACAAGACATCAACTGCATATTGTTTCCATTAAATCAGTGAGATAATTCGGCAGATGAGTGCGAGAACTAGCAACGCTCCTCACATTGGGGAAAAGCTTGTAAAAACGCAGGCAGTTAATCAACCCAAAAGGGATTAGAATACGCTCCGGAGCTGAACTGGGTCGGCAGTCTACAACTTTTACCGGAATCGTGAATGTGCTTTAATTCGTGGAGTGGGTTATCATACCGAACCACTGCTATTAAAGTTAATAGCGTTCATCTCTGCAAGTAGTTTGCTCTTCTGAGTAAGTACGAACATACATATTATGAACAGTAAGCCTAATGTTACAGCTGATCACAAATTTAGGTTCTACATGACGTGCACGTTAATATGAACAAGAAATCGAACAGTATCGATTACTAAATCGACTGATATACGTAGAAAAAAGATTGCATGTTTATTTTATTAGTGATTTTTGAGGGCAGATTAAATATTAATTAATACTAGAAGATATAAATTATATGTTTAGACATAGAAACGGAGAAAAATAGTTATAACGTATTTATTTATTTATTATTACAATTAATAATTATTATTATTTATTTATTTATCTATTTATTTATCCATTTATTTATTTATTTATTTATCCAGTTATTTATCCATTTCTTTATTTATTTATCTATTGTGTATTTATTTATTTATCCATTTATTTATTTACTTATCCAATTATTTATTTATTCATTTATTTATTTAATTATATATTTATTTATTCATTTATTTATGTATTAATTAATTCATTCATTTATGTATTTATGTATTTATTTATTTATTTATCTATTAATTTATTTATCTATTTATTTATTTATCCATTTATTTATTTATTTATCCATTTATGTATCCATTTCTTTATTTATTTATCTATTATTTATTTATTTATCCATTTATTTATTTATCCACTTATTTATTTATTCATTTATTTATCCACTTATTTATTTATTCATTTATTTATCCATTTATTTATTTATGCATATATATTCATTTATTTATTTAATTATGTATTTATTTATTTATTCATTTATTTATGTATTTATTTATTCATTCATTAATTTATGTATTTATTTATTTATTTATCTATTTATTTATTTATCCATTTATTTAGTTATTTATTTATCCACTTATTTATTTATTTATGCATTTATTTATCCACTTATTTATTTTTTATTTATTCATTTATTTATGTATTTATTTATTTATTTATTCATTTATCTATCCATTTATTTATGCACTTATTTATTTATTCATTTATTTATCCACTTATTTATTCATTTGTTTATATATTAATTAATTAATTAATTAATTAATTAATGTATTTATTTATTCATTTATTTATTTATTCATTCATTCATTTATGTATTTATTCATTTATTTATTTAGTTATTTATTCATTTACTTATTTATTTATCTATTTATTTTTGTATTTATTTATTTATCCATTTATTTATATATTTATTTATTTCTCCATTTATTTATTTATCTATTTATCTGTCTATTTATCTATTTATTTATCTACTTATATTTCTATTTATTTATTTATTTATTTATCTATCTATTTATTAGTTATTTATTTTCATTTATTCATTTATTTATCTATCTATTTTTTAGTTATTTATTTTTATTTATTTATTTATTTATTTATTTATTTATTTATTTATTTATTTTTTTATCTATTTATACTGGCAGAGTTAAGGCCATAGGACTTTCTCTTACACTCTACCAGGTCACAAAGTATACTAGCAGTGCAATTTAACAAAAAAGTTAAAGAACAGAATACTAACATATTACAATAATAATAATAGCATAACAAAATCGACACTAAAAATTATGGAAATAATACTATAACAGAAAAGGGAAGTAAAATACAGATCTAAAGATTGGACTATAATTAAAGCAACTCAGTATGAATAGTTAACATGGAAAACGTAAGGAAGAATACAACAAATGAAATGTAATAAAAAAATAAAAAATACGAAATTTAAATAAAATCCACAATAAAAAGGATATGAAAATAAATTCATCTGGTGATCAAGAGAACAAAAAAAAGGAAAAGGAAGAAAAAGGAATATATGTTTTTTATAAAACTATTGCAGAGAAAAGGGCTTATAACTGAAAGGAATCTGAATTCAAAAAGTGTAATTTAAATTTATTTTTGAAACTAGACAATGTCCGACAATCTCTGACATGTGGTGGTAGAGAGTTCCAGAGATGAGCTGCAGAGACGGTGAAAGATGAAGAGTAGGAGGATGTTCAGTGTTTAGGAATGGAGAGTGTGATATGGTGTTGTGATCGAGTATCTATTTCGTGATATGAGGACAAATGTTGAAAACGAGAAGCTAGGTAGCTAGGGTTAGAGGTTTGAAGAATATTGAAGAGTGAAGTGAGAGAGTGAATAGTTCTTCGCTCTTTGAGACGCACCCAGGACAGCATATTTAGTGAAGTTGAGATACGGTCAAATCTACAGACGGTGAAAATAAATCAAACACATGCATTATGAACACGCTGTAGTCTGTCTGTCAGTCAATGAGGAAACTACAAAAATGCATATTAAATATAATAGAAACAAACATACATTAAAAGTGTTATATACATGAAACAAAAATGAACATATGGGGAAGAATCGGTAGAACGGAGAAAAATTTTCTCTGGGGCGAGACTCGAACCCGGGTTTCCAGCTTTGCGTGCTGGCACTTTATCCACTAAGCCACATCAGATTCAAGTTCCGCTGCCGAATTGAATCCCTGTCATATTTAAGTTCTACTTACTGTGTTCTTCATTTCTCAAGAAAAAGACGAACTTTCTCTACGCAGTTCTCATTTGTTTAAGACACACTCAATTGTCTCTTTCATATCATTGATATTTTATTTCTTTCCACATCTGATTATCTGCCATCTGCAATATTCTCGACATGTACAATATGTATGTATGTATGTATGTATGTATGTATGTATGTATGTATGTATGTATGTATGTATGTATGTATGTATGTATGTATGTATTAACACTATAATTGGGTATACACCCGGTGACAGTGATATATAATATACAATATTACCATTACAATTATACAATAATTACAGCAATAAAAGAAAAATAAAAAAAAATAAAAAATAAAATAAAATAAGCCTAAATTTATTTCTAACTATAAATAAATAGATGCAATAAACCTAGGACTATAAATAAAAACTACGCTATAATAACGCCTACAATAAGCAAAAGTAAATCTAACTTATAAGTACTTCTATTTCACCCAACTATTACCAATTTAAGTAATTACATATCACCTTAATTAATTACAAATCAACTTAATTACATACCACCTTAATTAATTACAAATCAACTTAATTACATATCACCTTAATTTATTTACATATCAACTAAATTACATATCATTTTAATTAATTACATATCAACTTAATTAATTACATGACACAACTTAGATAATTACACTGCACCTACAATTACATTTTCAGTCTAATCTTCTCAACCTTTCCTTAAATGTATTGATTTCAAGAGGACCACCCTGAAAGATTGCCGCAGGTAAGCTGTTCCAATATATTAGAGATGCTATGAATACACACGCAAATATTTTACTTTTCTTGCATTTCATATTTCTTCCACTAGAGAGTGTTGTTGCAACATAGAAAAAATGGCCTCGTGTAATGATAGAAGTTCTAAGAAAGTAACCTTACTTTGTAAGGCTTTGTTACATAATCAGTGCAATGATAAATTTATATTGTTCACAGAAGAAGTATACAATGTCAGTACTTACCATCGAAAACAATTTGGACCACAAAACATAGCAAAAATCTCTTATTTTAACAAAGGAAACCGGGTGATGTATTTACTCATAAATTCAAAGCTATAGATCTCACAACTCTTCAATAATAATAATAATAATAATAATAATAATAATAATAATAATAATAATAATAATAAAAATAATAATAATAATAATAATAATAATAATAATAATAATTCAAGTAATTTATAATAAAAAAATTCCGTTCACCACACTGAAATAGCGCAGAGAACAAAATCTATGTTATAATACATCTTCTGTCATTTATACTATACCATTAAAGTTACATTTGTCGCTGGTATAATTTCTGGTAAATTTAAAAAGGAATATCACGTAATTCGCCATGTCACGAAATTAGCTAATTTGCCCTAATGAAAGTACTATGAGAATCGAATGCAGAGTAATGGATATAAAAGATTTTTAACTATAGTAAGTATTTAAATTTATGACAATGAAGATAACATAATTCCTCAGGTCATGCTCTAGCATAAGTCGAAACAATGGCAGGGCAAGTAAGTACAAGATGGGGACTGAGTAACCAGTTTTAAAGTAGATCAAAATCTCTTAGTATGAAAATATTTAAGGTGAGTTTACTAATCAGTGATAAGAGCGAGTATCGTTGTGTGCAATAAGTAACTTACTTACTGGCTTTTAAGGAACCCGGAGGTTCATTGCCGCCATCACATAAGCCCGCCATTGGTCCCTATCCTGAGCAAGATTAATCCAGTCTCTATCATCATATCCCACCTCTCTCAAATCCATTTTAATATTATCTGCCACCAACGTCTCGGCCTCCCCAAAGGTCTTTCTTCCTCCGGCCTCCCAACTAACACTCTATATGCATTTCTGGATTCGCCCATACGTGCTACATGCCCTGCCCATCTCAAACGTCTGGATTTTATGTTCCTAATTATGTCAGGTGAAGAATACAATGCGTACAGTTCTGTGTTGTGTTTCTTTCTCTATTCTTCTGTAACTTCATTCCTCTCAGCCCCAAATATTTTTCTAAGCACCTTATTCTCAAACACCCTTAACCTATGTTCCTCTCTCAAAGTGAGAGTCCAAGTTTCACAACCATACAGAACAACCGGTAATATAACAGTTTTATAAATTCTAACTTTTAGATTTTTGACAGCAGACTGGATGATAAAAGCTTCTCAACCGTGCAATAAGTAACTACCCTTTAAAAAACATCCTTATTTAGTTTCGCTCACTATCTATATCATAATAATTATGTCAGTGAAGAATACAATGCGTGCAGTTCTGTGTTGTGTTTCTTTCTCTATTCTCCTGTAACTTCATCCCTCTTAGCCCCAAATATTTTCCTAAGCACCTTATTCTCAAACACCCTTAACCTATGTTCCTCTCTCAAAGTGAAAGTCCAAGTTTCACAACCATACAGAACAACCGGTAATATAACTGTTTTATAAATTCTAACTTTCAGATGTTTGACAGCAGACTGGATGATAAAAGCTTCTCAACCGTGCAATCAGTAACTACCCTTTAAAAACATCCTTATTTAGTTTCGCTCACTATCTATATCATAATAATTATGTCAGGTGAAGAATACAATGCGTGCAGTTCTGTGTTGTGTTTCTTTCTCTATTCTCCTGTAACTTCATCCCTCTTAGCCCCAAATATTTTCCTAAGCACCTTATTCTCAAACACCCTTAACCTATGTTCCTCTCTCAAAGTGAGAGTCCAAGTTTCACAACCATACAGAACAACCGGTAATATAACTGTTTTATAAATTCTAACTTTCAGATTTTTGACAGCAGACTGGATGATAAAAGCTTCTCAACCGTGCAATAAGTAACTACCCTTTAAAAACATCGTTATTTAGTTTCGCTCACTATCTATATCATAATAATTATGTCAGGTGAAGAATACAATGCGTGCAGTTCTGTGTTGTGTTTCTTTCTCTATTCTCCTGTAACTTCATCCCTCTTAGCCCCAAATATTTTCCTAAGCACCTTATTCTCAAACACCCTTAACCTATGTGAGAGTCCAAGTTTCACAACCATAAAGAACAACCGGTAATATAACTGTTTTATAAATTCTAACTTTCAGATGTTTGACAGCAGACTGGATGATAAAAGCTTCTCAACCGAGCAATAAGTAACTACCCTTTAAAAACATCCTTATTCAGTTTCACTCACTATCTATATCATAATTTTGTCAAAATAGTGGAGAAGTTATCATGATGGGTAGACACTAACGTATGCGACATAATGAATACCAAAGAAACCCATTCAACTTTTTTATCACGACAGAAATATACATTGCGACAAAAGTCAAGACAGCAATAAACCATTCGCGTAGTGAACACTTATCAGAAAAAATGTTCATTCTACATACAGCACCAGAGGATACAATAATGAGGTCTTTGCTCGCTGAAAGGAATTCATTGCCCATTAAGGCAGAAGAAGTCCGTCCCTCTCGAAGAATACGTTATCACTCGCCCCATTTTCTCTTTTAGCGTTCTCTTATTTCATTTTCTCTCCTGGCCGCAACTTTGCATTGCCAATTTCCCCACACTGGGTCAAACTAACTTTGCCAGACGGTGCGGCGTGCGTCTGTCAGACACAAATGAAACCGAAATGAGGGTTCCGTAATTATTTTCTCTTTTCTTTCAGACGGCAGGAAAGGCTTCTCTGCTACGAATGTATGTAAAAACAAGGACCATGAATAAACGACCGCTGGAAGATGTTAATTCACTTCCCACTTCTTTCATGAAGTATTACTCCCGCTCTTTATTTTCCTAACACATGTTCCTTTCTTCACTTTCTCCGCATCCTTCCATTTAGATTTCATTTGCGCCTGTTCAAATTTTCTAGAAACTGCGAGTGACACAACTTTTCTAACGAGTTTTTTTTTTTTTTTTGACTGAGGCCTTTGCATTTCTCTCTCATTCAAATGCACTACATTCGAATACCAGCGTCTACTTTCTATTCAGTTTGAAGCGCAATTACAGCCACATCAAGATTTCATGTAGTAGTACTTCAGTTTCGTTACAGAGTTATTTAACGTTTTGAAAATTGTCTGCATCTTCCTTCCACTTCCTGAGTTTGAAATACGACAGGCATGATTAAAATCTATTTTCTATTCATTTTAAATTTCGTAAATATTGAACAGATTTCTCATTCATTTTTAGACATATATATATTATTTTAATGTACCGAAGTACATATGATATTTCCATGCAGATATTCTGAGTCATCGTACGATGTAAGGGTAATGGAACGTTCCATTACCCTTACATCGTATGATGACGCAGAATATATGCATGGAAATATCATATGTACTTCGGTACATTAAAATAATATCTATGAGAATTGTCTGCATCTTCCTTCCACTTCCTGAGTTTGAAATGCGACAGGCATGATTAAAATCTATTTTCTATTCATTTTAAATTTCGTAAATATTGAACAGATTTCTCATTCATTTTTAGACATATATATTATTTTAATGTACCGAAGTACATATGATATTTCCATGCAGATATTCTGCGTCATCGTACGATGTAAGGGTAATGGAACGTTCCATTACCCTTACATCGTATGATGACGCAGAATATATGCATGGAAATATCATATGTACTTCGGTACATTAAAATAATATATATGATATGCGTAAATCACTTCGTGATTTAAGACGGCGCTTATTCCGTCGGATCCCGGCCAACTAGTCACTCATAACGAGTGCACCTCAGCACATGTGTGGACTTCGGTCCTACGTTCATAGACATCTATGACGTAGTGCAGAGGGCGGCCACTAGAGGGAACCCAAGAGTTGGAGCTTAATCTGAGACGATTGTGTCCGACGCCGGGGTGGTATCCGGTGTGGCTTAGTGGATAAAGCATCAGCACGTAGAGCTGAAAACCCGGGTTCAAATCCCGGCGCCGGAGAGAATTTTTCTCCGTTCCATTACCCTTACATCGTATTTTTAGACATGCCGAATATGAATAAATTATCGCTTTTGTTGTGGTCATCGATATGTTACGAACAACAAACAGCGTGCTAGATAATACCACTTTCTTCATTCTAACCAACTCTTTATTATGTATCGTGAAACCTCAAATAATAGAAATGTACATATAATATAATTATACAGGGTGGAAGTAAAATAGCCTTGTAGATTTCCAAAGTGGATAGTTCATGTGGTATGTAACAAAAAAACTATAATATCATATTGATGGAAAGTCCATAGTTCTTTCAGAAAAAAATCCCAAATGTTTAACAATCTCTTATTCGGTAACTATTGCGAGTAGGATCGTGATTTTTGTCCATATCGATAAGAAATCTAATAAAGAATAATTTATCCCTCTGGTGTATTTCAATAGCGAGCACGGTTTTCGTGTAAATTTGGCTAATTTTAAAAACTCCTAAATTTAAATTATTGTAATGTACCGAAGTACATATGATAGTTCCGTGCAGGAATTCTGCGTTATTTCACATGATGAAGAAGGGGAGGAGGTCACTTGACTTTGAAAATTTAAATTTGAATCTAAATATACCCATAAATTTTTTACTGTCTTACTATATGTAATTGTGGTATTATTTATTTTTGTATTTGATACAGTGGCTAGCTCTATTTTGTTTAATGCTCGTTGGTGGCCCATTATTATAGCTTTTCATTTGTGTGGATTTATTTGAGTCGAAAGTTTTGCGCCCATTGAGATACAGATACTACATCTTCATTAATTCTGATCACAGAGTCATTGATTGTACAAGTTCGGGAATGAACGTAAAGTTGTAAGTCTTGAGCGTATAGGTGGTGTTTAGAATATTTTAAGATCTTTGTTACGTCATTTATGTAAAGCGTAAAAGGTAATGGCCCAAGAACCGAGCCCTGAGGGATTCCGGCCTTGATAAACGCCAATTGGAAGAATGACCACCGGCTGAAACACATTGTTGGCGTTCGAGAAGGTAGGAATCGAACCAAGCTACGGCACTGTTAGAAAGATTGTACAGGGACATCATTTTATTTTTACTAACATTTCTAATATTAACCTGGCTATACCTTTGGATCAACGATTAAGAACCGGAAACGCCGTTTGCTACCCCTTTCCATAACTGGAGTTCGATGATACTGGCGTAATATACAAACAAATCACTTTACTAGGTATAGGAGGGAAGAAAAGTAGTTCATCCATTTACGTAAACTAGGAAATATCGCGATTTTGAGTGTGATAATTTTCATTAGGATTTTGTTTAATCAAAATACAGTACTGTATTAACAATGAGTGTTTTTACTCACGAACTGAGCTTTTCAATGCGGACGTATTCATTATGCAGTGTATATTATACTGTCTACACCACATTAGCGTACACTGCAGAGAATGAAGTTAAATTGAAAAATAATCATATTTAGACACATTTTTGAAAATGGTTGCCGTTCATTTCGATACAGGCTTTAGTTCTAATGTGCATATTATCACACTATAGACTATTGTACGTAATTCCAATTACCAGGTTCGTACTTCGTATCAGTAACTCATGTTGAAATAATTCTGTACCTACTCTATAAAAGAGACCTTAAGTACTGTAAATTCAATCTTCACTTCTGCCCGACCCGAAAGGATAGAATGACTCAGACATACTATCTACTGTCCCTTCAAGTGGTTACGTCGCAGCGTCGTAGAAAGGGAGGAAATCACGTGACAGTTAATTACTTAACGAGGCCCTTTTATTTAAGTTATTTTAAACAGTTGTATAATATTACGTGGACGTCGAATTCCTAACAGAAATTAATGTTCCCAGAAAAGAGCTAAGACAGCCCAGCCACTAGCATTTACAGAGAGGCGAATAGAAGCAGGTGGAGGAAACCGGGATGCGACGTAGGCAAATGGAAAATGATGCAATATTGAAAGCTCATTCGTCACTGGAAAACGCGAACATATTTTTGGAACGTACTGTTTACTATGACCATAAGGCTATTATGATTGTATATGCGGTCTTGTATCTGTGTGGAGGGCGGTCGAACTTCATTAGTAGAAGGGGTGGGAGTGAAGTACATTCAAAAACTCAGGTACAATAAAAATTGAAGTAAAAATAAAATGATGTCCCTGTAGTTTTTTTGTTTACATAAAAGGAGATCCGTGTCAACTGTGTCGAAAGCTTTGCTGAAGTCTAGTAGTTCTTAACATGACACCACTTAGGATGACAAAGACTAGATATACGGATACAGAAACTTTATGGAGGAATTTTTTTAAAATGTGTTTAGTGCTGTTATACGCTTCCTCTTCGTCTTAGGCTGAGTGAGTGAATCCATATTTTACATGTTAAATCGCCAAATTTAATAAAAAAATGTGTGGAAGTATTCGCCATTCAGTCACATTCGATGTGGCAGCATGTGATGTAATAAAGTGGCAATGGGACTGGGGCTCAACGTCGGGGGGAATTTCCATCACGAAGACCATCCAGCGAATCGGTGAAATATAATACCGACCCACAGGCAACTGCAAGAATATTCTATACCTGAATTGAAATCTCTACTATGCAATAATTTTATTCCAGCGATATGAATCCCATAACTACAGAAGCTGTACAGAGCCGTATGCGGTGCTGGGATTGGCCGTTGGAAAAGAATGAGTGACAATGTGGAAATATGTGAGAGCGTACTGCAGTCCATAATTACATTTTATTACGCCTGGCAAAACCACTGGCGCCTTCTTATTATTCCAATATGGATCGTGGCAATAAATTACATCAGTATTTAAACAAATATAGTACAAAGATGTAACAGCGTTCATAGGCATGCTATTATCAACAGTAATCTCACTAGAGGTTTTGATTTATCTAGAGAAAATCAAAACTCGAGTGGGATTTAATTCTCTATTACACGATTAGAACAAAGTATATAAAGATTAGAAGTAAAAACGTACTCCAATGCAATAAAATATTAATTGGATTACGAAAATACAACTGTCTTCAAATGTATTATTACACCATCTCAACATTACGCTAGATGGCAGTAGTGTTTTACGATTATGTTTTCTTGATATCAGTTGTGCCAACTATGGAATCATCATTGAACTCTGTGGACGGTTACTAGTCAAGAAGGCTTTGTTGATTCAGTTTCATTTTTATTAAAACATTTGCATTCCACTTCAATTATCCGGATCCCGGTAATCAATGTCACTTGACAGATGATTTTGAATAAATATTAGTATTAAACAATCTCTGATACGTGACTATCCATAATATCATATAACAGTAGCTATAACAAACATAACCTAAATAATATAAATAAGTGTTAGAAAAGTTTTAATTAGGGATGATGAAATAAACAAGAAACGATATAACTAACGATGATGAAATAAAAAATAAACATGAATAATTTTAAAAGAAACAATTATTGAAAATACAATTTTCAAATTTGAATGTTTTAGTGGTTGGTGGTTCAATTGATGTTATATTGGACATGTGCGTAAAAGAAGTGAACTCGTTGATGTGCGTGGTGTATCCCTCAACTTATTCAGGATTTCCGAATGGTGGTCTTCATATATGACCAGTGATCTTTATTAATTCTTGTTCTTGAATGCCAATGCGACTCATATTTGAAAGTGGTGTGCATCGACTGGAGTGGTTTGTAATTTTCTGTTTTTTGACATCCAGACCAGTGCAGTTTGAAATGTTGGCAAACAAAGAAACAAATGCTATGGTAGTGATAAAAATAAACAAATGCTAGGGACGCGATAAAATTAAACAAATGCTAGGGACGCGATAAAATTGTGCGATAAGCAGCCATGATTGGTTGAAATACGTCCTTTCGTACCGTTTTATTGGTAAAAAGTAGTATGACGTAGTAAAAGTGTAATAGTCAGATTAAAATGAACATTTCTGGTTAGTCTGTCCACTTTATCTTGTCCATCTTCATTTGGCACACTGACATTTCGTCTACTTTTTTTTTTGTCCATAAACGATTCGTCCATTTTCAATATTGTCCATAAGTATTCATTCATTCATAGTGTTCTGCCCAAGGGCAGGTCTTTCACTGCAAACCCAGCATTCTCCAGTTTTTCCTATTTTCTGCCTTTCTCTTTACCTCTTCATATGACCAATCTATCTTAATGTAGTCTAACATCTGATATCTTCTTCTGCCACGAACTCTTCTCTCGTTCACCATTCCTTCCAGTGCATCCTTCAGAAGGCAGTTTCTTCCCAACCAGTGACCCAACCAATTCCTTTTCCTCTTTCTGATCAGTTTCATCATCATTCTTTCTTTATCTACTCTTTCCAACACAGCTTCGTTTCTTATTCTGTCTATCCATTTCACACGCTCCATTCTTCTCCATATCCACATTTCAAATGCTTCTAGTCGCTTCTCTTGTCTTCGTCGTAATGTCATTGTTTCTGCCACACACAATGCTACACTCCACACAAAGCACTTCAATAGTTTCTTGCTTAGTTCTTTCTCCAGACGTCCGCACATGATTCTCCTTTTACAGAAGTATTACAGGTCTATTTTGTTTTGTTTCCTGTCGGGGTGTGTTTGTTTAGTGTAATGTGGAGTCAGCGTGTGTGTTCTGAAATTGAGTGTTTAGAATTTCATTTGGATGTGTTTTTGTGTCTGTATATTTCCTATTATTCTAGTCTGTTTAGTTTCTGGCTTTTTGGTTAGATGTGTAGAATTTCCACGTCTCTGTTGATGTCTCTGTAGATGTGGTTAGCATTTGTGATGTGTTCTGCATATGTGGAAGTTGACTCCACATTCCACTACACAAACACACCCCCACTGGAAAAAAACAAAAGGCGCCGAAACCAGTAACAACCAGTTCTGATGATGGCCAATAGCAGGCCGATGCATTTTAACAGGGTAATATAATATTTAATACGTGAAAGACACATAATACGTTTTCCGAAATGATATAGTGTTAAAAGTTGTGTAATCAAGATGTGTAATTTAATGTTATTTATTTATTTATTTATTTATTTATTTATTTATTTATTTATTTATTTATTTATTTATTTATTTATTTATTTATTTATTTTATTGCTAGTAAGTTTGAAATGAATACAAGTTAATAAATACAATGAAAGATAAACTAGCCCATTCCTGAATGAGTAAGACTCGTGCTCAGGAGGGGATTCCAATACAGACAAAAATAAAATTAAAATTGAGCGTGAATACCACAGATTAAATAGTGTTCATTATGTTTAAACACAAACTATAAATCCAATATATTTTTATTTTTTTATTAATTTGGAGAGGATTCGTGGTTAAAATACTATTGGAATAAAATTTGTTTAATAATCTGGGACCTTGACTCATGCTATGATAAAAAGCTGCATTGGTTTTACATTTTGGTTCAGGCAAACGCAGGGAATTCATATTTTTAGTTTTATATTTATATTTATGCTCGACCATGCCGAAATGTAGTAATTATACACCTGGTAGCAGCCCTTTAATGCATGTCATTAAAGTACACCTATTCATTAAAGTTCAGGTTTTCGATTATTCTCGGATATGCAATCGAAAGACAACTAGGGAAATGTCACGAAGGCTGGAAATCCAATATTGTCGCAGAATGTTATGTTCTGTTACTATAATAATTAGCGTTAATTGTAAATAATATTCAAATAAATTCAATTTGTCATCTTGTTTTTCAGTGTCGAATTCAATTTCAAGGTTATATCAATATTAATTTTTATCTTATTCTCTAGATTATATCAAGGTTGTCAACATTCGTTTCCCGGAAAAAATCAATACTTTCGCGTCTGCGCACATCTCACAATTTATGAGGTAGGCTATTGCACTCACTCACATTACAATAACATGAATATTTATGAATAATTTCAAGTTAGAAATATGGTCGAGCGTAAAAAGTCGTATGAAACTTGCCTATAGGCTAATGGAAATTAAGACGCTTGTATGAAAATTATGAAACTCGCTTGCGCTCGTTTCATAAACATCCTCGCGTTTTAATTACTACCATTATAGCCTCGTTGCATGATGTACTAATATTCCTTTCAAAGTTATTAAAATTTCTATGAAAATATTTTAATAAAATAAAATAATACATTTTTTATTTTTATGTATGAATTGTATTAATACAATAATAGTACATTATGCAACGATCCTATAATGGTAGTAATTAAGACGCGAGTATGTTTGTTTATGAAACGAGCGCAAGCGAGTTTCATAATTTTCATACGAGTCGCTTGAGAAACTTCTTGCCCCAGCAACTAAAACTTACCCTAGTGCAAACCCTAGTAACGCCGCACTTCGATTATTGTGACGTTTTGTTAAGTGACCTAAGTTCTGAATTGTCAGTCAAGTTACAGCGAGCTGAGAATATGTGCGTCAGATACGTGTGCAACATCCGACGGTATGATTACATATCACCGTCCTTCGCAAGTCTCTCGTGGCTCCGACTTAAAGAACGCAGAACTTTACACTCTTTGTCTTTACTCTTTCGAATTCTGCACACTTCAACACCAAATTACCTTTCGTCTCGTTTCTCTTATCTATACTCTAACCACGACGTAAATACCAGATCACTTATCTGTGGCACGCTAAGTATACCTCTTCATAGAACATCTTGTTATTCATCATCTTTTACAATATCCACCTCGCGTCAATGGAATTCCTTGTCACAAAGTATTAGGGGCTGCAAGACAATAAACACCTTTAAGAACAGCTTAAAAGAGAACCTTCTTAGCATTTCACTCCAATCATACTGATTTAAACTATCACTGACTACATTGTTACTTTTTTCTTTAGACATCATCCTGATTGTGCTGTATTTTAATTGTCTCGTAATAATCTCTTTTATTATCTAATATTATTTGAAATATATTAACATTCTATGTATTTTAGTTTAATTCTGCTACACAGTTTATTTCAGTGTTTAATTAATAGTTCATAGTATTTTGTTGCTTAATTTGTAAATAACTCTTGTATACATGTAACTCTCATCTAAATCAAATTGTTGGATTCTTTGTAAGTTCATGCATATGTATATACACTTTTTGCTGGTTGAGTGGAAGAGAAGGCCTTACGGCCTTAACTCTGCCAGCTAAAATAAATCATTATTATTATTATTATTATTATTATTATTATTATTATTATTATTATTATTATAGGCAAGTTTCATACGAATTTTTATGCTCGACCATATTTATAACTTGAAATTATTCATAAGTATTCATATTATGGTTATGTAAGTGACGTGCAGAACGATAGTCATTGACGTTGATATAATCTAGAGAATAACATGAAGATTACTCTTGATATAACCTGGAAATTGATTTAGACATTGATAAACGAGATGACAAATTGAATTTATTTGAATATTATTTACAATTAACGCTAATTATTATAGTAACAGAACATAACCTTCTGCGACAGTATTGGATTTCTAGCCTCCGTGGCTTTTCGCTAATTGTCTTTCGATTGCATATCCGAGAATAATTGATACTTGCGGTTTTATAATGGTACATTGGTGATTTTCATTGGCTGAACAACTGAATTATAATGAATAGGTGTACTTTAATGAGGTGCATTAAAGGGTGTATAATTACTACATTTCGGAATGGTCGAGCATAAATAAATGTCTATTTCTCTTTGAGCAGAAAGAGGAGATTCAAAATTCTTTCCACTTTAGCTGAGTATTCTTTTCGCACTCTCCTATTCAAGAGTTAAGCTGTTGATTTATATTTTTAGTATATTATTGGGTAAGAAAAGTAGGCCTATTCGGCCTGAAATTACGACTGCACCATAAGCGACACTCCAGTTTGTGGGAACCTCTTCTCCATAAGAAGGGATATAATCTTGAGTGTTGGCTGGAGGGAACGACTTCGCTGCGAGGAAGTTTACTGTGCCACATCATAAAGCAGGAGCAGTTTTTGAGTGTCTAGCGGCCCGCATAACACTTCCACCACTTGGTCTCTTCTCAAGTGAATCTCTTGTAACTCTGCTGACGAGAACGGAGCCCGTAAGCAATTATACCCTCAGAGAAACAGTTTTTCCGCGTCCTTGTTGCTTCCTCTTGTTACTGCAAACGTAGCTATTTACAAACATGACCAACAAAAGATGCGTTAATGGAATTAACATTAGCAGTTTCTTGCTCCCTTTGTCACAAACAATTTCTCTTCACACACATAATCCTACTTCAGGCGACACGTAGCAAGAAATGGAGTTTCATAGTACACATCCACTACACAGATGTTCAATATGCAGTATTTGGAGACCTAAATAAATTATTAATCTGATTTAGTGGGCTCAAACTCAGACTCTTTGAAGATCCATTTCTAGATCTGTACGATCTTGGTGGATTTACTGGAAGCAAGTAAAGAGATAAGTTTGGAAGTAAATCCCGAAAAGACAAAGTATATGATTGTGTCTCGTGACAAGAATATTGTACAAAATGGAAATATATAAATTGTAAATTTATCTTTTGAAGACGTGGAGTAGTTCAAATATCTTGGACCAACAGTAATAAATATAAATGATACTCGGGAGGAAATTAAACGCAGAATAAATATGGGAAATGCGTGTTATTATTCAGTTGACAAGAATTTATCATCCAGTCTGCTGTCAAAATCTGAAAGTTAGAATTTATAAAACATTTATATTACCGCTTGTTCTTTATGGTTGTGAAACTTGGACTCTCACTTTGAGAGAGGAACATAGGTTAAGGGTTTTCGAGAATAAGTGCTTAGAAAAATATTTGGGGCTAAGAGGGATGAAGTTACAGGAGAATGGAGAAAGTTACACAACATAGAACTGCACGCATTGTATTCTTCACCTGGCATAATTAGGAACATTAAATCCAGACGTTTGAGATGGGCAGGGCATGTAGCACATATGGGCGAAAAATGCATATAGATTGTTAGTTGGAGGCCGGAGGGAAAAAGACCTTTAGGGAGGCCGAGACGTAGATGGGAAGATAATATTAAAATGGATTTAAGGGAGGTGGGATATGATGATAGAGACTGGATTAATCTTGCTCAGGATGGGGACCAATGGCGGGCTTATGTGAGGGCGACAATGAACCTCCGGGTTCCTTAAAAGCTATAAGTAAGTAAGTAAGTAAGTGGACGATTACTTTTGTGACATTGGCTTTTCAAGGAAATGTTATTTGTTTCATTTGTTTTTCATAAGCCACTTGTTTAGGAGATATTTATTATGTTGTAATGTCTTAATTTGCTAATCAATGCAGATTTTAATTTCAAAACGTACTGTTTTTCAATTCCCATACTTTTCACTTCCTTTTCATTGCAAGTAGTGCCCGGACGAATATTTTTGAGACCAACTGTATGTGATATAAGCTCTTCTGAGCCTATCTCTGCCTATTTGCAGACTAAAACCCCACACGAGGCGTTCTATCATTTCGCGGGACTGCAGGCAGAAGAGGCAGCTTATAGTCCATGCAGTACGACGCTCCTTCGTCCAGAGAGGGGCTAGGGCCAGGCAACGAATTGAATTTACCTCGTATTTAACTCCCTCGGGATCAAGTTAAAAGCATATTTTTTCCACTCGGACTCTGTTTAACAAACCCGATTATTCAGCAGAGTCTGCGGACTGACGGACGGACTAGCAGAGGCACAGATTAGAAGACGACATTATGGCACATTTGTCATACGCGTGAACTCCATTAAAATTAATGGAACTATTTGTTACGTGTGTAGGTCAAACAAATGCAAATGTGTCCAGCAACCACACAGAGTTACATTATTACCATTGAGGTTCAGGAGTTAACCATTAATTGGTGACGTCATAATAATGTTAAACAAACTTTATCATACTTTTTTCTTTCTTTCCCTATTTCCTGTGTATTTATTCTAGAATTGGAGAAAGTGTTTAATTATACCACGGAACTTTATGCACTAAAAATCCTGAATATATTCATTCAACTATGCAGTAAGAATTGTTGAAATATGGATTAAAATTGAAATATATGCAGTAAAAAAAATCAATTTAGAGCAGCAATTTTGAACCGGTGTGCGGCGAATGACCCGCTGGTGTGCAGTGAGCAAATGAAAATAGTAAAGGTTGTCGTAGGAAATTGGAAGAATAAAAGTGAAAAGAGTAGTAGAAAGTGTGTCGACACCAGTATAATTTCAGCGAACGCTGCACAAGTCTACATTCAATGACAACATTCCCTCCTAAAAAATTCAAAATTCCTTCCTGGTTGGGAATCAGTGGTTTAGATTATATAAGCTTGCCGCGAAATTTTAAATTATACCTTGATGTGCCACATATCGAGAAAGATTTAAAAACCCTGCTTTAGAAATTTATTCTGTTCAATAATATGATATAAATGAAAATAAGTTAAAGGGATAGGCCTAATTGAGTATACGTCCGTGGAATAAGGTTGTATGTAACACTTGAGCAAGTCCACAGTTATGGCTGAGGGGTTAGCGCGTCTAACTCCGAACCCAGCAGGCCCGGGTTCGATCCCTGGTCGAGACAATTTGCCTCGGTGAGGTTTCTTCCGGTTTTTTACCTCAATCCTATGGATGAATATCAGGTAACTTTATCAGGCGATTGGAACCCCACTCATCTTTTTTTTTTTTGGTTATTTTCGACGCTGTATCAACAATCTCTGGTTATTTAGCGTCTAAATGATATGAAGGTGATAATGTTGGTGAAATGAATCCGGGGTCCAACTCTGAAAGTTACCCAGCATTTGCTCATATTGGGTTGAGGGAAAACCCCGGAAAAAACCTCAACCAGGTAACTTGCCCCGACCGGGAATCGAACCCGGGCTACCTGGTTTCGCGGCCAGACGCGCTAACCGTTACTCCACAGGTATGGACTCCCACTCATCTTCGCCACTTCCTTCCCTCTCCTATCATCCTTTCCTGTTACTTCTTCTGGTTTTCAGATCGCTCTACAGGCGGCCCTCCGAAGCTGCTGGCTCTCTCGACCGGCCTCCGTGGATTCTATTCATGCGATGATGGATAGCTTCTGCAACAGAACCCGGGGCAGACCTTCTCGGAGGAGGACTTTCGCCTCGGACCGTTAAGGGAGCCTTGGCGGGGGGTTGCCGAAGCAGGAGTGGTACATGGACTCTGTTGGCTGTAGAGACCGGTCGTTAAGGGGTCAAGTGGTTAGGTCGGTGCGATTTAATATATTTTGTTGGGGTGATGGGAAGAATTAATTAACTCTTTTTGTATAGAATACATTTATTTATGAATGGTTGATCCAAATTTGTTGATTGTAAGATTAAATTACCTTAGGGATAACAGCGTAATCTTTTTTGAGAGTTCTTGTAGAGGATCGGTGGGCACGCAACTCATTCCATATGGGGGGGGGGTGTACTATAGACCTCAGGTCGTAGTGCGTGGGATGTTCCCTCCCTCCCTCCCTCCTAACAAGGCAAAAAATACTTAGGCATCATGTTACATCGAACCTTTTTCCACGCAAGTAGTCAATTGTCATAAAGCCATTATTATTTTTATTAAATCTTTATATATAATGAAGCGTCCAATTCCAAAACTGTCTAAATCCATTTTTAAATAAATTGAGATTATGGTGGTTTCGTCATCTACCTAAATGTCTCTAGCAATTTTCTAATGAATGTTGTGCCTAAATTCCCTCTTTCCTTCCAAAAATAAGCTTCAAATATGACGAACACTGCAAACAATTATCAGTTTTTGGCATTTCCTGGAAATTGTTAAGAATGGATGTAGACAGTTTTGGAATTGGAGGCTTCAATATATATATGTATATATAAGTGCTGTACTTTTTTTTCTGGCGGCAAGTGCCGAAACGCCACCTTTTTATTTATTTATTTATTTATTTTGCATCATAAACCCGAGAAATATATTAATCATGTCTTTAACATAATTTTTCTTTGAACTCCGCTTAAGCGTTGGAAGCCTTAAAGTTGGACGAAGAAGAGTTTAAGAACAACAAAATTCTCTGAAAGCTATCTAAATGAAAACCTAAAATCTCATATCAGTCGCTTTTTCTTCCAATGCACTTCGGTCCTTGCATATCATGGTTATGAACATTGTCTTACAAGGAAACGTTCTGATGGGGCCAGATGAAAAAGTTATTTTTTTTTTCTTCCACCATGTTAATAATATCAAAAGAAGTGCTTATACAAATTTTGGCCACTCGACCACAATTACGAGGGCCGTAAAAAATAAGTTCGCCAGGGGCCGTCAACAGAAAGAAAACAGAATTTCATTGAAAAACTTTATTAGAACAGACACAGGAACATTTTTTAGCTATTTTTAACATATTTCCCACCGGAATTGAGACATTTGTCACATCATGGAATCGACACGGAGAGATGCAGATGGCTGTCAAACGTTGGTTCCGATCCCAGGCGGCTGACTTCTACAACACAAGGATACAAAATTTTATCCCATCATATGACAAATGTCTCAATTCCAGTAGGGGATATGTTGACAAATAGTGCAACAATTGCTGTATCTATTTCAGTAAATCTTTCCATGTAATTGTGTTTTTTTTCTCCAAAGGCCCCAGGGAAAATCACTTTCCGGACGGCCTCACAATTGCGGTCGAGTGGTCAAAATTTGTATAAGAACTTCTTTTGACATTATTAACATGGTGGAAGAAAAAAAATAACTTCTTTATCTGCCCCCATCAGAACGTTTGCTTGTTAGCCACCAGCGTAGCTCAATCGGATGAGGAGCTTGCCTGCCGGTTCGGAGTTGTGCTCAGACGTAGGTTCGACTCCCGCTTGGGCTTAGCTAATTTCTGGTTGAATGTTTTCCGAGATTTCCCCAAACGTAAGGCGAATGTGAGGTAATCTTTGGCGAACCCTCGGCCTGTTCTCGCCAAATACCTCTTGCTATCATCAATCCCATCGACGCTAAATAACCCCGCAGTTCGTAAAGCGTCGTTAAATAACCAAGTAAACCAAAAAGTCTTCAATTTCGTCTCTTTTTGAAACGCTAAATTTCAAAACCACGCCGCTAGTCCACGCAAAGACTGACTACGAAAATTGGCTAGTTAAAAGTTATTCTTCTATAGTCGAGTTATTTTCGTGTGACTATTAAACTCTTACTACGTCATACTACTTTTGACCAATAAAACGGTACGAAAGGACGTATTTCAACCAATCATGGCTGCTTATCGCACAATTTTATCGCGTCCCTAGCATTTGTTTAATTTTATCGCGTCCCTACATTTGTTTCTTTGTTTGCCATCATTTGAAACTGCGCTGGTCTGGACGTCAAAAAAAAAAAAAAATATATATATATATATATATATATATATATAAAATTACAAACCACTCCAGTTGATGCACAGCAGTTTCAAATATGACTCGCATTAGCATTCAAGAACAAGAATTAATAAAAATCAATGATCATACCTATGCATCTTCTGAAATCCGATTTACAAATAAATGAAGAGCACCATTCGGAAATCCTGAATAAGTTGAATACACCATGTAGGCCTAAATCAACGAGTTCCACTTCTATTACGCACACGTCCAATATAACATCAATTGAACCACCAACCACATTCAAATTTGAAAATTGTACATTCAATAATTATTCCTTTTAAAATATTCATTCGGAAATTCTGAATAAGTTGAATACACCATGTAGGCCTAAATCAACGAATTCCACTTCTATTACGCACACCTCCAATATAACATCAATTGAACCACCAACCACATTCAAATTTGAAAATTGTACATTCAATAATTATTCCTTTTAAAATTATTCATGTTTATTTTTATGTCATCGTCGTTAATTAAAACTTTTCTAACACTTATGTATATTAGTTAGGTTATGTTATAGCTTCTGCTATATGATATTATGGATAGTCACGTATCAGAGATTGTTTAATATTAAGATTTATTGAAAATCATCTGTCAAGTGACGTTGATTACTGGGATTCAGATAATTGAAGTGGAATGCTGCATTTTAATAAAAATGAAACTGAATCAACAAAGCCTTCTTGACTAGTAACATTGCCATCGAGAACTTCTCGACGAGAAGGCATTGCTCACTACTGCCATCTAGCATGCATCTAGCGTAATATTTGTAATGTTGAGATGGTAAAATAATACATTTGAAGACAGTTGTATTTTCGTAAGTCAATTAATATTTTATTGTATTGGAGTACTTCGTTACTTCTAATCTTTATATACTTTCTTATAATCGTGTAATAGTCAATTAAATCCCACTCGAGTTTTGATTTTCTCTAGATAAATCAAAACGTCTAGTGAGATTGCTGTTGATAAAACGCTTTGTAACAGGTTCGAAACTTGCGTGAGTATAATGCATTAGTACTGGTGCTGGTAAAAATACCCTGAAGTAAATGTAATCCATCCTTACTCTGATTCAAGGATTGAACTAATCTTTATATTAATATCGAACTCAATCAGATTTTAAAGGAATTCAATATAAATATTTCATTTAAAATAGCTTTGAAATAGAAAGGAATATTTTCTCCTTTGATGAGCAATAACTAAGCAGAAGATATTGGTGAATCAAAACCTTATCTTTCTTCTTAAGCAAATCCAATATTCTCTGAAGAGAGCAATTACTGGACTTGAAATTTAGAGAGCGGGATGCAATACTTCTCTCATTAATAGTCAAGAAGAGAGTACACTACAGGGACATTCTCCTCAGCGAGTTTTGTGTTTACCGCACTCGCTACATGTTCATGTTAAAATGCTGCGGAAAGAGATACATTTTCAAGTTCGATATAAGTTATTAGATCTACTTCGGTCAGAACAAGAATGACGCTGGAGGATGTTTTGTGAATTTACTGCAAGTATAAGATCACTATACCTCAATGGGAGGACTGGTGGCAAGTTTATCAGCCACTTCTCACTACTAAAACTACTACCACTGCTGCTAGAACTTACTACTAGCGATAATTCTGCTGCTGATGACATTTTTACCACGACTACTATCGTATTCGGTGGTAGAATATCATTTTTGAGAGTCATTCTAAAAGTGCATCTGTGAACGCTAGGAAAGTCCGTTAAAATTAATTTTAACAGTGACTTTCAAACGTTTGCGCCGATTGTCAATTGTCTCCCACCACATGTTACACGGATAAATCACAACAAATGGTTAAAACAATGCCAGGCCTACTTAAAAAAATTACTGCTTTTGTTAAAAAACGAAATACACAAATTAAATAAATTACTTTTATTCATAGTAGACTGTTCAAGGACAGGGCTTTCACTGCAAAACCGGCACGTTTCGTCTTCGTCTTAGTCTCCGCATACTTTCCATATATCCTAATTCTATCATATGATTTATTCTTTTTCCCAGAAATTTTCTCCCGTTCACCATTCCTTCTACTGCATCCCTTAGTAGGCAGTTCCTTCTTAGCCAGTGACCCAGCCAAATTCTCTTTATCTTTCTGATCGTTTTCAACATTTTTCTTTCTTCACGCACTCTATCATAGCTCTATTTCTTATTCTGTCTGTCCACTTCACATGCTCCATTCTTCTCCACATCCACATTTCAAATACTTTTATTCGCTTCTCTTCACTTCATCGTAATATCCATATTTCTGCCTCATACAATGCTATACTTCATACAAAGCACTTCACTAGTCTCTTCCTTAGATCTTTTTCCAGAGGTCCGCAGAAAATGCACTTTTTTCTATTAAAAGCTTCCTTGGCCATTGCTTCCTCCTTTTGACTTCCTGGCTGCAGCTCATGTTACTGCTTATATTACACCCCAAGTATTTGAAGCTGTCCACTTGCTCTACTGCCTCAATTAGTATTCGCAAGTTTATCTTCCGGATTTTTCTTCCTATGACCATGCTGTTCGTCTTATTTGCATTTATTTTCATCTCATACTGCTCAAAGCTGTCATTTAGCTCCAGTAGCATATCCTTTAGTATTGTATGGAGTAGAAATATGGACATTACGACGAAGTGAAGAAAAGCGACTAGAAGCATTTGAAATGTGGATATGGAGAAGAATGGAACGTGTGAAGTGAACAGACAGAATAAGAAATGAAGTTGTGTTGTAAAGAGTGGGTGAAGAAAAAATGATACTGAAACTGATCAGAAAGAGGAAAAGGAATTGGTTGGGTCACTGGCTGAGAAGAATCTGCCTACTGAAGGATGCACTGGAAGGAATGATGAACGGGAGAAGATTTCGGGGCAGAAGAAGATATCAGATCATAGACGACATTAAGATATATGGATCATATGAGGAGACGAAAAGAAAGGCAGAAAATAGGAAAGATTGGAGAAAGCTGGGTTTGCAGTGAAAGACCTACCCTTAGGCAGAACACTAAATGAATGAATCCTCTTTGCCATTATACTCCTAAATTTAGAGTCTTTAAAATTTACGGAGCGCAATTTTGATATTGTATTTTCAAGAATAAAGTATAGAAATACTTTTGTGCGAGATCGTGCGTATTTGCTTGATTTCCGCACAAAACCAATCCGCGGAAAGTCTAAAATTCCACATTCAGTATTCCCAACCTAACACACATAACAAGTTCCCTCTTCTTACCGCTTAAGTGACATATTCATTTTACTGCTTTAGGCTTTTAACATATTATTTTTAGAGACGTTCAATATAGTAATAATTATAAATTGGAAACTTTCCACTGCAACTTCACCTAAATTGCACTGTTAATTATTGTTTTTAAATATTTGCAAAAATTAAGTAAACTCTACAACTCCACTAAAGTTACTGCATTCGTGATGCAAGTAACATTAAGGAAGCCGTCAAAAAATCAAAAAGATTCCATAGACTGGGGGAAAAAAAAAGACAGACGTATATCACGACCTGCTGGAGTAAACATTTTAAAGCAACAATGTTGAAGATAGATATTTTTGTTTTGCAAATTTGCCGTCATTGAACAGAAACCAAGATGGAGATTTCATTGCAACTAATTATAAATTCCTCTTTCAGGTATGTAATAAACGATCTTCGCACAAAATAATGTACGATACACGAGCGGTAAGTTTTCTTTCAATTCTCAGAAATTAAAAAGCTCAACTACGTTTCGCTTTTTCAAACTTTTCCTCGAACATGAAAACTTCAACATAACGCTCTTGTAACGCATATTACTATTATCGGTCTCTGTAGGACAGCATTTAATAGAAGAGTTTAAAATTCTGAACAATCCTCCGTTTACAATATAAGCTGCGATCAGAATAGCATTTATGAAACTCAGCTGTCGTGATGTTTATTCAAATATCCATCTGACTTCATTCCCTGTCAACAATATCCTTTCTCGCGGACACTGTGCCTTTCTGTTCGTTCTCGAAACGTTGCTCAACTCTGTAATGTGTAATGGATTTTAGGTTGATTGATTTCGGTTCTATTCAGGTTCCATTTATTGCAGAAGTAAGGCTTACAGAACGATGACGTGCGCTGAAAGTTTACGGGTTAATCTCCTTTGTGTTTTTACTTAGTTCTATTTTTTAAAGCCAATCAAGAGATTACGTTTTTGTGGCATCATACAATCAATAATTCCGCTTCCGTGTTTAGCTTTTTTCATTTTATAACATGTCTTTCTGAATGAGACGCAGCTAGATGTGAACCAAGTAAACAGTACTATCTTGCTATTCGACAGTAAGTTTATACATAGAGTTTTATCTTGTTGTGTAACCCGATTATTTATTCCAAATTGAAATAAACTTAATTATTAACAACCCATAAATCTTCTTCTCTTCACAGTAATGCATTTGTTTTGCACCTGTATCTGAAATACAATTTACGTTTTCAGAGTGGAAGTCATAAAACGTTCAGAATCATACCGGGCTGATTAACATGCTACTTTCCACTTACAAGAGATCGGACATATTCAAAATTGACATACAAAATTTTAATACATTATTAATATACATGTTTTTTCTTGCATACAATATTTTTACTTGCTTCACGTTTTTTATACTCATTAAATTTGGCATGCTGTTAATATGGCATAGTATTCATTTGACAGTCCACACCTGTGGAGTAACGATCAGCGCGTCTGGCTGCGAAACCAGGTGGCCCGGGTTCGAATCCCGGTCGGGGCAAGTTACCTGGTTGAGGTTTTTTCCGGAGTTTTCCCTCAACCCAATACGAGCAAATGCTGGGTAACTTTCGGTGCTGGACGCCGGACTCATTTCACCGGCATTATCACCTTCATATCATTCAGACGCTAAATAACCTAGACGTTGATACAGCGTCATAAAATAACCCAATAAAATAAAAAAAAATTCATTTGACATACTTTGTATAATGTACTGTCTATTACTCAGGAGAAGACGAGCGGAAAGAATGTGACCTTCTTGACTATCGCTGTTGATTATTATAAACATCGCTCAGATAAGCATCCCAGTAGCCGGGTTATTACTCGTGCAGGAAACATGAGTGACAATGGGTATGGAAATTAAAGCTGAGTTGAACAGAAGGAGACCTAATGTTTCCGCTTACTGCAGTACAAATATTGCACGTGTTGTCGTACGTTATCTGTTCACATCCCTTCCTCCTCAGTCCGCTCTCGTCTTCTCCTGAGTCACCGACAGGACTGTTATCCTGTTTTGTAACCCGATTATTTATTGCAAATTGAAATAAACTTAATTTATTAGCAGCCACAAACATTTTTTCTTCACAGTGATGCGTTTCTTTTGCAGATGTATGTATAATATCATTTACATAGGTTATACAGGGTGTTAAAAATAACGTTTACAACGTTTCAGGGATGAAGAAGAAGGTAAAACAAACATCTTTTGTATTGTATCGTATTCTATTTATTAACATTCCATGGTATTCATACATGCTTACAGCTAGAATATGGAACAACTCAAAAACCTTAATACTATTATAAAGTCTTAATTTATAGTCACAGTCTACATGAAATATATATAGACGAGATTTACAATATAGTCTACTAGTACAACACATAGTTTTAGTATCAATTTCATGAAGTGTTATTGAATGTCATGAATTCACCTACAGAATAGAAGGCGTGAGAAATTAGGTACTTCTATAATTTGGCCCTAAATGATTTTATGTTTTGAGTTTCATTTTTTATATCGATAGGGAGGCTATTAAAAATTGTTACTGTCATATAACGTACTCCTTTTTGATAGCACGATACACTTGCCGATGGAGTATGAAAGTCATTTTTTGACGTGTATTTATGCCATAAACTGTTGAATTAGTTACAAAGTTTTCACGATTACATACGAGGAAGTTTATTAATGAAAAGATATACTGACAAGCCATGGGCATTATTTGTAGTTTTTTGAAAATAGTCCTACACGATTCCCTAGATTTGGCACCTACTATTATTCTAATTACTCTTTTTTGTAATAGAAATATATTGTTACTATCTGTGGAATTTCCCCAGAATATTATTCCAAAACTCATTACCGAGTGGAAGTATGCAAAGTATATTTTTTGAAGGTATTGATATTTACTATCATTTGCATAGATCTAATAGCAAAACAAGCTGAATTTAGTTTGGTTGTAATTTCTTTAATATGATTTTTCCAATTTAATACATTATCGATTTTTAAGCCAAATGTAAGTGACAAAACTTTGACAGATGCGCCGTTTATTGTGTACGTAAGTGATAGTATAATCCATAAAGATCAAGACCAATTGTAGTTCTAGAGGTGGTGTTCAAACTGCCGTCCATTGAAGGCACTGCACAACTGGTATCTTCGTACTATAGAGTGTCTGCAACGCTCAAAAAGGCCAGCATTGTCTCGAATAACATGTGCAGCTTGAACAAAGCGAGCAACTAAGACTTCTGCCGTATCGACCGGTGTCTCATACATAAGAAGTTTCATGTCTCCCCACAAAAATAAATCCAGTGGGTTAGGTCCGGTGATCGAGGTGGCCACGGTACCGGCCCACCCCTGCCAATCCAACGATCGGGAATGAAGCATTTAGGTGGGTCCTGACACGACGATCAAAGTGTAGAGGGGCGCCGTCATGCAGAAACCATATTCGTTCTCTGATGTTCAATGAGATATTTTCTAAACGTTCTGGTAGGACGTCGCATAGGAAAACAAAATAATTACCACCACGGAGACTGTTATGGACCCTTTTAACTTCTTGCAGGCACAGCAGTACAAACAGAACTAACCAGTGTGTGTTGTGACGGAAGTCAAGCCATCTACCTTTCAGGCCATCTTGCGGCAAAAACGGCGCATCTGCTAAAGTTTTGTCACTTAAAAAAGATGTTTGTTTTTACCTCCTCTATCGTCCCTGAAACTTTGTAAACGTTATTTTTTAACACCCTGTATAGGGTTGAAGTCGTGTAACTGTTCAGAATTTAACAACTTATTCCTCGACTAGAGAACAAAGAAATTCTAGTACTATAGTAGTGGGGTAGGATACTTGGGTAAATAAATATTTTATTTACATTATAATACTACTACTACTTACTGCCTTTTAAGGAACCCGGAGGTTCATTGCCGCTCTCACATAAGTCCTCCATTGGTCCCTATCCTGAGCAAGATTAATCCATTCTCTATCGTCATATCCCACCTCCCTCATATCCATTTTAATATTATCTTCCCATCTACGCCTCGGCCTCCCTAAAGGTTTTTTTCCCCTCCGGCCTCCCAACTAACACTCTATATGCATTTCTGGATTCGCCCATACGTGCTAAATGCCCTGCCCATCTCAAACGTCTGGATTTAATGTTCCTAATTATGGCAGGTGAAGAATATAATGCGTGCAGCTGTCTGTTGTGTAACTTTCTCCATTCTCCTGTAACTTCATCCCTCTTAGCCCCAAATATTTTCCTAAGCACATTATTCTCAAACACCCTTAACCTATGTTCCTCTTAAAGTGAGAGACCAAGTTTCACAACTATAAATAACAACCGGTAATATAACTGTTTTATAAATTGAAATATATTTTACACTGTAATAGAAATTCGTAATTTGTGTTTTAAGTTTCGGACAAAGTCACCTTGTGCATATATTTCAAATTTATTAAAAACACATAATATTTTGAATTTTTTGTGTAAATACATATTTTCAAATATTCAAAATAAAAGCACATAAAAATTAAGTTTTCATCAAATAATTTTCAGGGTAGTCATCACCTGAACGTTCAATGCAGTTGCTTGAACGTTACAGCTGGCAACTGTTTCTCGGAATTGCGTATCTGTGGACCTGTGGAACTGCAGTGTGTTCTACCAACACAAGCGCTAAAAAATTGTACTGTAACACACACAAACATTGATGTGTAATTTAGGAGTACCTCGTAAGTTATCATAACACTGATTCAGGAAGCAATTATAATTTCATAAACATCAACTGCCTCTGTTTTCGTTTGCAATCATAAACATGTCTCTAGGGAGCAATGGCCAGGGCGCTCTTTTTCCCAGTACAAGGTAGTGTTCCGCGGTAATAATCAGTCATTTGTGATGGACAACTTGAGGATGAATCTTCAGCAGTTTACGAGACAGTATAATTTATAATGATCATTATGGAATATTGTTTATGTATGTATGTATTTATTTACACTGCAAGTGGGCAAGCACTCGGTGGCAGTGGTATACACAATATAAACAATACACAATAAAATTACAATACACAATACAATTATACAATATACAATACAATTACATACACAATACAATTTAACACAATAATTACAATCTATACTAATAATAAATCTGTAGCCGAAATTTTTCTGGTAATTTTCGATTTTCCAAAAATAATTGGTCCTAACATATATAATTAACCACCCTGAAACCGAAAATCGCTTTTTTGAAATTTTTGTTTGTATGTCTGTCTGTCTGTATGTATGTTTGTTACCTTTTCACGCGATAATGGCTGACCGGATTTCTATGAAAATTGGAATATAAATTAAGTTTGTTGTAACTTAGATTTTACGCTATATGGCATTCAAAATACATTATTTAAAAGGGGAGTTATAAGGGGGCCTGAATTAAATAAATCGAAATATCTCCCTTATTATTGCTTTTTGTGAAAAATGTTACATAACAAAAGTTTCTTTAAAAATAATTTGCGATAAGTTTCATTCCTTGAAAAATTTTGATAGGACTGATATTTAATGAGATAAATGAGTTTTAAAATTAAAATAACTGCCATCTAAGGCTGTGTAATGAATTAAAAAACAAATGACTTCGTCTTTAAGGGGCCTTGTACAGCAACAATCGAAAGCTCTGAAAGCCTACAGAGAATGTTTCTGTGTTGTATGAAGTAATATCGGAAGATAAATTAACCGATTTGTATAATTAATTATTATTTCATCATTGGAAAATGTAGTTTCTCTGGATGGACATAATGCTATAATGTTATTACAGTAACTTCTGAGTGAATTGAGGACAGGTAAGATTAAAATAGCTTCTTATGCACAGAAACCTTGATAGGTTATTCTGTATATTCATTTCCTGTATTTCTTAAAATAATGTTTATGAACATATTCATTTTTATCTCAGAGAATTAACGAACAACGAGAGTGTATTGATTTAGTGTGCAGTAATAGTACGTTAGCGTAGCATTCCATTATTTTATAATTAAAATTTTAACTATGCACAATTGAATCTTGTTAAAATACATAAAATATATATGCAATAAATGCAATGCAAAAAAATTGCGTAATGAGCCAAGCAGATTATGTTACGCTGTTGTAAAAGTTGTTCCTCCTGAGATTCAAGAGCTCCCACAACAAATTAAAAACTTTCTAATTCGAGTACATCCGTTATCAACACACTTTTTACATAATATAATATAATATAATATAATATAAATTTAATAATAAATCTGTAGCCAAAATTTTTCTGTTAATTTTCGCTTTTCCAAAAATAATTGGTAATAACAATTAAGAAACATGTTAAAGGAATTGTCATTGCACCAAATGAGTGGTCTCTGGATCAAAATGATCGTATTTTAATATTTTAAATACAATTTAAATTAAGTAACATATTAAACGATTTATCCTTCTATCAAACACGAATGTTCCCTGGATCAAATGTCCTATTTCAATTATGTAATTACTTTATATTTATTTCTAACGGGTGCAGCGAAGCGCACGGGTACGGCTAGTTAATAATAAAATATAAAATAACCTAATTTTACAATACGACCTACATATGTATAGGTCCTACATAAGTTTCAATAGTCTTTCACTTTACTCTCATCTCATTCCCTGTAGTGGCACTATGACGCATTTCACTGACACTTTAGGACACATTTCACTGAGACTCTATAACACATTTCACTGACACTATAGAACACATTTCATTGACGCTATAAATTATCACTGATCGGAACTATTCACTGCACTGTAAAACCATAACTTCACTGACTCACCTCGCTTCACTGATACAACAGTTCCAATAAGTCAAATAATTACACCCTTATGCATACTTATAAACAGAACTACATTTAAGCTAAACATTTCTAGTCTAAGGCCCTCTTACACGTATTTTTAAATAATTTACAATTCAAACCAAGGGAATAACTCATCAGGCTAAATAAAATACATGTCATCTTAAAAAATTAAATGTTAAATGTCACCTTAATTTTAATTTCCACTTTATACACAACTTTTTAAGTTATTCTGGAATGTCCTTAAGGAAGGACAGCCCTCAAAGACCGCTGCAGATAGGTTATTATATTCACATAATATAATTTAAACTTAATTAAATATTTTTCCTTTTATGTCACATGTTTTCCCGATTTTTAGCACATAAAAAGTAAATATTTTCTTGATTTTAGCACCTAATAATCCGAACCATACATATTAGTATCTAATGAATCATTTTCTCAGCAACAGGGTAAGGCTGGGAAACTCAGCTTTAGAGAGAAGTTAATCACCTTTACTTATTACTAATTCATGACTGACTTCTTTACGTAGCCTATCACAGAATATTTAATCACTTGCAACTGATATTTACTAATAAAATATTCCATACTACAAGCAATATTTATTTCAACATTACATCAATACTAATATCCTATGCTGTAGGTACATTTAACATTAAGACTTTATGCTACAGGGTCTTTTCATACGATTATTGGAGACAGCGTTGGAATTTCAAAAGCTATGTATAGTGTTGTAGAATAGTCTCTAAGGTGTCTACAGCTATAGCATCAATGAGACAAAGGTTGGCCTACGTAAAGTTTCCTTCGAGTACCTCGGTTGTCTGTTGGTCAGCATGATGGCTTCCAGATTAGGAGGTCCCTGGTTCGATTCCCGGAATTTTTCTTGAAGAAGAGGAATTCCTTGGGTGTCTAGAGTCTGGAAATTTGTATGAGTGTGATTGTGAGTGTGCCGGGTTAATATTAATTAACCAATCATCACAAATATAAAATACATCAGGACTGTCGCTGGGCAGTAACCTGAACACACGTTTCAGCGTCACATTGTTGAGTAACTCCATCTGTTAGCACAACCATAAAGCATCTAATAGATGCTATAGAGTTACTAACAAAGAAAAAAATTCCTTCCGCTACGCGTTATTCATTACTCCTATCAATTAATGTACCAATATCCTAGCGTTTTAGCAGTTTGCTAGTTCTGACGGTAACGTGGGCAATGTTATTGAATTCTTCTTCAATCCTTTCCTACGCCTCAACCTTTTCCTTTATTTTTCATCAGTTTGCCTTCTTGCATTCTACGGTGTCTATATTTAGTTGCTAATTAAATTAACAGAGATATTTCTATTGCCGAAAAATTTGAACTTCTGTTTCTCTTTCTAATCTCTTCAATTTCCTTGGTGACTATTACGGATGGAGTTGTCGAAGAAAACAAAAGAAATGCGCAACAAGATGCGTTATTGAAAACAAATTCATGGTCACGGCCTTCTACATTAGTACATTTCCTCTTTCCTTCGAAGGTTAAACTGGTGTTAGCTAACTCTCTGCCGAAAAACAATCAGAATAATATATTACTACACAGAAAATAAGGGTTGTACATCTGCTTACCATGGTCTTAATCAGTGGAATATTCCAGACTACGCAGCTGAAGGAAGGTAAGGAGATGAGATTTCAGTAATGATATTAAAGGAAGAAGGGGGAAAGGTTGAGTAGAAAAGATTGTGTTCACAAACGAGCTAGCACAATGAGATAAAAAGAGCACGTGTAAGAACACTAGAAATAGTGCTCAAGGTATGCGAGTGTGGAGCAAACCTTACGTTTTATTAAAGTTAAAACGAAGACTGCGGTCGTAAATCTAAATCATGCAACGGGGTATTTATTCCACGCAAATGAGCTTCTTTCTGAGCCAATAAAAGCGGGCACGCAGATAACATAACACCGCTAAGAGAAAAGGCGAAAGACAATAAAAGTGCGGACTAACACACATTGGAAATTTTTATGGCGCCGACGTAGGCTAAGCGTTCAATAACTATCACTACTGCGCCGGCTGCTTATGCATCACTCACTGCACAGGTCCTGAGGTGGGTGCAACGTGAGCATTACAGTGACGAACAAAAATTAGTCCACGCTTGTGCATTATTTTATTTTATTTTTTTAAATTTTAGTAGGTTATTTTAGGACGCTTTATCAACATCTTAGGTTATGTAGCATCTGAATGAGATAGTGATAACGCCGGTGAAATGAGTCCGGGGTCCAACTCCGAAAGTTACCCAGCATTTGCTCATACTGGGTTGAGGGAAAACCCCGGAAAAAACCTCAACCAGGTAACATGTCCTGACCGGAAATCGAACCCGGGCCGGTTCGATTCCCGGTCGGGGCAAGTTACCTGGTTGAGGTTTTTTTTTCGGGGTTTTCCCTCAACCTAATATGAGCACATGCTGAGTACCTATCGGTGCTGGATTCCGGACACATTTCACAGACATTATCACTATCTCATTCAGACGCTACATAACCTAAGACGTTGATAAAGCGTCGTAAAATAACCTACTAACCTACTCTATACTCTAACCACGACGTAAATACCAGATCACTTATTTGTGGCACGCTAAGTATACCTATGAATAGAACATCTTGTTATTCTTTATCTTTTACAGTATCCACCTCGCGACAATCAAATTCCTTGTCACAAAGTATCAGGAACTGCAAGGCAATAAACATTAAAAAAAAATAGCTTAAAGAATAACCTTCTTAGCAATTCACCCTAATTATACTATCTTCACGATCACTGGCTATATGGTAACTTCTTTCTTTAGACATGCATCATGATGGCGCTCTACTTGAAAATTTTCTCTCAATAATCTTCTTCTATTATCTAACATTACTTGAAATATATTAACATTCTATGTATTTTAGTTAAATTCTGCTACACAGTTTTGTATTTCATTGTTTAATAATTCATAGCATTTTACTCTTTAATACATCTAAATCAAAGCCACAGGCTTGGCTCAGTTGGTTAAGGCGCTTGCCTGACTGTCTGATGTTGCGCTTGGGCGCGGGTTCGATCCCCACTTGGGCTGATTACCTGGTTGGGTTTTTTCCGAGATTTTCCGCAACCGTAAGTTGAATGCCAGGTAGTCTATGGCGAATCCTCGGCCACATCTCGCCATCTCGCCAAATACCATCACACTATCACCAATCTCATCGACGCTAAATAATCTAGTAGTTGATACAGCGTCGTTAAATAACCAACTAAAAAAAATCTAAATCAAATTGTTGTATTCTTTGTAGCTTGTAAGTTCATACATATGTATATGGTTGAGTGGAAGAGAAGGCCTTACTGCCTTAACTCTGCGAGCTAAACTAAATCATTATTATTATTATTATTATTATTATTATTATTATTATTATTATTATTATTATTATTATTATTATTATTATTATTATTCATTGCATACCTAAGTAAGATTATGTCTCGTGACCAGAATATTGTACGAAATGTAAATATAAAAATTGGAGATTTATCCTTCGAAGAGGTGGAAAAATTCAAATATCTTGGAGCAACAGTAACAAATGTAAATGACATTCGGTAGGAAATTAAACGCAGAATAAATATGGGAAATGCCTGTTATTATTCGGTTGAGAAGCTTTTATCATCCAGTCTGCTGTCAAAAAATCTGAAAGTTAGAATTTATAAAACAGTTATATTACCGGTTCTTCTGTATGGTTGTGAAACTTGGACTCTCACTCTGAGAGAGGAACATAGGTTAATGGTGTTGAGAATAAGGTGCTTAGGAAAATATTTGGGGCTAAGAGGGATGAAGTTACAGGAGAATGGAGAAAGTTACACAACACAGAACTGCACGCATTGTATTCTTCACCTGCCATAATTAGGAACATTAAATCCAGACGTTTGAGATGGGCAGGACATGTAGCACGTATGGGCGAATCCAGAAATGCATATAGAGTGTTAGTTGGGAGGCCGGAGGTAAAAAGACCTTTAGGGAGGCCGAGACGTAGATGGGAAGATAATATTAAAATGGATTTGAGGGAGGTGGGATATGATGATAGAGAATGGATTAATCTTGCTCAGGATAGGGACCAATGGCGGGCTTATGTGAGGGCGGCAATGATCCTCCGGGTTCCTTAAAAGCCAATACGTAAGTAAGTATATACAGACGAATAGACAGCACAGATAGGTCTCCTTCAAACAACTTGTTTATTACCACAGAAGCTGTAAACTCTGTTGCTGTAAAAATGTCGAAATTGAGGTTAGGTAGCATCACGGCAGTTTCTGTTTATGCCTCAAGTAGTAAGTAAGTAAAAAAGTGCTTATTGTGAGCTGATGTTTTCGCAGTGTCCGTGTGATGATAGTGATAATCCCGTCAGAGCAGCTAATCGCTGGCCAAACGTTATTATATGGCGATACATTCATCTGCGTTTAGCGACGCAATCGATTACACAGCGTCCCCGCAGTGTGCTGGGCGCATACAAGCCGTCCTGACGTTAACAAGCGCTGCTAATGGGACTGCCGGCGTCGTGTCTTAATGTGCGCTCTAACGAACTCCAGCCTCTCGTCTTCAATATCTCTGAGCACTAATGTTTTCGACGTGGAACTACGTTTTTCTCCACGTAGACGTGTGAAAGTGGGATAAGTCTGTCACTTAAAAATGACGCCTCATACTTTTCCTTTTATTTCACTTGTTCTCCTTGTATTCCACTTACTTTCCTTGCATTCCACTTGGTATTTCATTTGTTCTTCTAGTATTCCACTTGTTCTTCTTGTATTCAAATTCCTTTCCTTGGATTCCATTTGTTCTTCTAGTATTCCACTTGTTCTCCTTGTATTCCACTTATTTCCTTGCATTCCACTTGTTATGCTTGTATTTCATTTGTTCTTCTAGTATTCCACTTGTTCTCCTTGTAGTCCACTTGTTCTCCTTGTATTCCACTTACTTTCCTTTTCCTTGCATTCCACTTGTTATGCTTGTATTCCATTTGTTCTTCTAGTATTCCACTTGTTCTCCTTGTATTCAACTTCCTTTCCTTGCATTCCACTTGTTATGCTTGTATTCCATTTGTTCTTCTAGTATTTCACTTGTTCTCCTTGTATTCCACTTGTTCTCCTTGTATTCCACTTACTTTCCTTGCATCCCACTTGTTATGCTTGTATTCCATTTGTTCTTCTAGTATTCCACTTGTTCTCCCTGTATTCCACTTACTTTCCTTGCATTCCACTTGTTATGCTTGTATTCCATTTGTTCTTCTAGTAGTCCACTTGTTCTCCTTGTATTCCACTTACTTTCCTTGTATTCCACTTGTTATGCTTGTATTCCATTTGTTCTTCTAGTATTCCACTTTTTCTCCTTGTATTCAACTTCCTTTCCTTGCATTCCACTTGTTATGCTTGTATTCCATTTGTTCTTCCAGTATTCCACTTGTTCTCCTTGTATTCCACTTACTTTCCTTGCATTCCACTTGTTATGCTTGTATTCCATTTGTTCTTCTAGTATTCCACTTGTTCTCCTTGTATTCAACTTCCTTTCCTTGCATTCCACTTGTTATGCTTGTATTCCATTTGTTCTTCTAGTATTCCACTTGTTCTCCTTGTATTCAACTTCCTTTCCTTGCATTCCACTTGTTATGCTTGTATTCCATTTGTTCTTCTAGTATTCTACTTGTTCTCCTTGTATTCCACTTACTTTCCTTGCATTCCACTTGTTATGCTTGTATTCCATTTGTTCTTCTAGTATTCCACTTGTTCTCCTTGTATTCAACTTCCTTTCCTTACAATCCATTTGTTCTTCTAGTATTCCACTTGTTCTCCTTGTAGTCCACTTGTTCTCCTTGTATTCCACTTACTTTCCTTGCATTCCACTTGTTATGCTTGTATTCCATTTGTTCTTCTAGTATTCCACTTGTTCTCCTTGTATTCAACTTCCTTTCCTTACAATCCATTTGTTCTTCTAGTATTCCACTTGTTCTCCTTGTAGTCCACTTGTTCTCCTTGTATTCCACTTACTTTCCTTGCATTCCACTTGTTATGCTTGTATTCCATTTGTTCTTCTAGTATTCCACTTTTTCTCCTTGTATTCAACTTCCTTTCCTTGCATTCCACTTGTTATGCTTGTATTCCATTTGTTCTTCCAGTATTCCACTTGTTCTCCTTGTATTCAACTTCCTTTCCTTGCATTCCACGTGTTATGCTTGTATTCCATTTGTTCTTCTAGTATTCCACTTGTTCTCCTTGTATTCAACTTCCTTTCCTTGCATTCCACTTGTTATGCTTGTATTCCATTTGTTCTTCTAGTATTCCACTTGTTCTCCTTGTATTCAACTTCCTTTCCTTGCATTCCACTTGTTATGCTTGTATTCCATTTGTTCTTCTAGTATTCTACTTGTTCTCCTTGTATTCCACTTACTTTCCTTGCATTCCACTTGTTATGCTTGTATTCCATTTGTTCTTCTAGTATTCCACTTGTTCTCCTTGTATTTAACTTCCTTTCCTTACAATCCATTTGTTCTTCTAGTATTCCACTTGTTCTCCTTGTAGTCCACTTGTTCTCCTTGTATTCCACTTACTTTCCTTGCATTCCACTTGTTATGCTTGTATTCCATTTGTTCTTCTAGTATTCCACTTGTTCTCCTTGTATTCAACTTCCTTTCCTTACAATCCATTTGTTCTTCTAGTATTCCACTTGTTCTCCTTGTAGTCCACTTGTTCTCCTTGTATTCCACTTACTTTCCTTGCATTCCACTTGTTATGCTTGTATTCCATTTGTTCTTCTAGTATTCCACTTGTTCTCCTTGTATTCAACTTCCTTTCCTTACAATCCATTTGTTCTTCTAGTATTCCACTTGTTCTCCTTGTAGTCCACTTGTTCTCCTTGTATTCCACTTACTTTCCTTGCATTCCACTTGTTATGCTTATATTCCATTTGTTCTTCTAGTATTCCACTTTTTCTCCTTGTATTCAACTTCCTTTCCTTGCATTCCACTTGTTATGCTTGTATTCCATTTGTTCTTCCAGTATTCCACTTGTTCTCCTTGTATTCAACTTCCTTTCCTTGCATTCCACTTGTTATGCTTGTATTCCATTTGTTCTTCTAGTATTCCACTTGTTCTCCTTGTATTCAACTTCCTTTCCTTACAATCCATTTGTTCTTCTAGTATTCCACTTGTTCTCCTTGTAGTCCACTTGTTCTCCTTGTATTCCACTTACTTTCCTTGCATTCCACTTGTTATGCTTGTATTCCATTTGTTCTTCTAGTATTCCACTTGTTCTCCTTGTATTCAACTTCCTTTCCTTACAATCCATTTGTTCTTCTAGTATTCCACTTGTTCTCCTTGTAGTCCACTTGTTCTCCTTGTATTCAACTTCCTTTCCTTGCATTCCACTTGTTATGCTTGTAT